>CAWUFW010017385.1:0-264414 GCA_963921515.1 Calotriton arnoldi
GCAAGATGGCCGATCGTTCGTAGACCGTATCGGCTCCCGGTCCACGCGCTGCTCTGGCCCTGTACCTGCCGGCTGGAGGAACCTTGCAAAGCCGCCAATGCTCCTCACTTGCAGCGGAAGGTGGGGGGCACCAGCTGGGCTGCGCTGATCGCTGTGGGGGCTGCGGGAGCGGCGGCAAGCAGAGGAACCGAGGAGCGACTACTGAGCGAGAAAATGGCGGACGGAGCTCAGCTGAAGGTGCCGACAGCAGCGAGACTCCTGAGGCGGTACGTTTGAGGAGACGCGCCTGGGGGGACGCGTCGGCGGCCGCTGCCAGCAAGGCTTGAACATACCAGCGGTGGCACACGGGGGGGCCTTCGCTACAGACCCATCACATGAGCCTGCCTGACCCTGTAATGGCGGCCGCGGGTGATGCTCGGCCCACGGGAGTGAGCCCCGGTGCATGATTGCCTCTAGCATCTGCCGCTGGCCACCATCAGCGATCACCATCTCTACCGGCGACAACGACGTGCGGGGGTGGCCCCCACCCCAGACGACTTCCTCGCGCTTGCCTGACACTGTCATGGCGGCCATGCGCGACATGCATCCCACGCAGAAGGCCTACAAGGACTGAGCGCCCTCCTTGCCCAGCGCCTGTCCCTCAGCGACAGAGACATCTGTTACATCCTGCGGCTGGCCTTTAGTGCTCGCTGTGCTCGGGTTGCTGCCGATGCGGGCCTGTCCTGGGCGGAGCATCATAACCGCGGCGCCGTTCGTCAGCCGTGAGACCTTGCTGCCCGGCGCCGGATGGTGTGTGCCGGTGATGGGCTCCTTCTGCCTCTGCCGCCGAGTCTCATGGGGGTCCGCGGATGCAGTACAATGGTAGCGGCTCCCAGATGTACCCGTAGAGCCTGCCCTCCAGCTTGACCGGGCCACACAGATTACGGATCTCGACTGCTCACACGTGCTCCTGGGGGCCCTTGATGGTCCCATGCGGAGACACTGGCGCTGGATGGCTGGGACATTGATCCTCTGATATGCTAGTGAACCTGGGAGCCTCTCACTTTGGACATTGTCGAGCCCTGCTGTCCGGCGGGTCCTTCCCCCTTCCCACTTCATCCTGCCTAGACCTACGGACATAGACCCCGTTCAGCGATACCCCAGGGCCATCTCGAGCGACTCCACATGCCGCCGAAGAGGGCGACCAACAAGACGACGAGCACTCTACCGGATTTCTTCGCCTCCTCGGACAGGCGTCCGCCACTGCGGGGGGACACTGAAGCCACAGATATGGCGCTCACGAAGGCGGACTTACTTACCATGCTCCAAGGCTTCAAGAGTGAATTACGCACAGAACTGGGGCAGGACATTAAATCCTCTATAGACCAGCTCCGGTCAGATATAACGGAGCGCTTGTCCTCTCTCCAGCAAGATATGGACTCGGTGGGCACCAGGGTGCTGGACTTAGAGGCACAGCATCAAGAGCAGGAACGACTTTCTACGGAACTTAGGGAGGATGTACGCAATCTTCGTGTCCAGCTGCACCAGACGCAACTCAAGGCGGAGGACCTCGAGAATAGAGCCCGAAGGGAGAACATCAGAGTCCGGAATCTTGAGGGAGCGGAGGGACCTGATTTGACGGCCTTCGTTGAGGGACTGTTTGCAGAGATCTTGGCACCTCAGGCTCCTAAAATCAAACTGGACAGGGCTCATCGTGTGGGTGGCCTACAGGTCGGCGAGAGGAAGAGGCCGCGCGACGTCCTGGTGAAGTTCCATTCCTTCACGGTTAAAGAAGCGGTACTACAAGCGGCCAGAACTAAGGGGGATATCTCCTTTCAGGGCTACTCCTGTGCCATCTACCAGGATATTGCGCCGACGACTCTAGCACGGAGGCAGATGTTCCGACCCATCATGGCCAAGCTTCGAGATGAACACATAAGGTACAGATGGACCTACCCCTTCGGACTCAGTTTCGAATTTAAAAACAAACGCCGCCAGGTGACTGAACTACGCGAGGGTCTGGAGTTGCTGGGCCTTCCAGTCGAAAGCCCCGCGCAAGCTGAGACCGGGGAACCTTCTCGGGGACCCCCAACGTCTTCCACATGGGCTGCGGTCTCCCGCAGGGGCCGCTGATGGGCTTCTGTTGGTTGTGGTGGGGACACTACGGGATGGACCTTGCTTGCTGCGGCGGGGGCTCGGGGAGTCATGGGCTTTCCGCTTCTGAGACCGACACCTGGGGAGCCCCCTGGTGGCGGAGGAGGACCCTCGACACTTGTCTTAGCCACTGACTCCCGGCTCCCCCTGGGTTCTGGCTCCCCGGGGACCCCGTCGTTGGAGGGCGAAGCCTCAGACTATCTTCCACCCATATGTAAGAACAGTGCCTTTCTTTGATCTCTAATGTTATTTTCGAATTGATGTTATGAATATTATGGGGCGGGGCCCTTCATGCTATATGCAGTCTAACCAGGGCCTTACTTTTCAAGCGGGGACCCTACAGGCTCTCTATCTCCACTAGGCGTAGGTTCACACTGTTGATTAGCCTCTAGCCAAATTCTGATGATGTTTTCTATTCTTCATGGTACTTGATGCCGGGGTGGCCGTGGATGGGGCCCTCGGACCCGTGGTCCCCCTTGATCCCGGTGGGGGCTTAATACCCCCGACGGGGTCCTAGTAAAGTAATGTTTTTTGATTATTTACTGTTATGTATGGTTGTTTTTCTTTTGTCTAAGCGTTGGGGGGGACTGGGTGGGACATGGTGGCGGCTTTTTAAAACTTAGCTGTGGCAGAGTTTTGGACGTGTTGACTTCTCCTAGCCGAGTGAGACGATACCCTGGGGTCCCGGAGGGGCGGGAGGCATGTTGGGACGGGGGTGGATTCTAGAGAGCAGGTGCTATTTCCCTATGGCGTCATGACGATCACCATTGCAACCTGGAATGTTAAGGGTCTTAATTCCCCTCAGAAACGCCAAAAGGTCTGGAAGTATATTACTGATCATCACTTAGACGTAGTGGTCCTACAGGAGACCCACCTAGCTAGAGCAGAAGACACTCGCCTTAAACATAAACAATACCCCTTAATCTATAGATCCTCTGCCCTTACAAAGCATAGAGGGGTGGCGCTGATGTTTCGTTCAACCATTCAATTCCAACCTATAGAGGTCCTTAGGGATAAAGATGGCCGATGGATAATGGTCAAGGGTCGCCTACGAGGGAAAATCTGCACCTTTGTGGCGGTATACACTCCTAACACTGGACAGACGTCTTTTCTGCATACACTATTGGGGAGGATGTTGGATTTTATTGAGGGACCGGTGATCTTTATGGGGGATTTTAATCTGACATGGCAAAAAGACTTGGACAGCACACACTCACAACGTTCTGATGTGGGCTCCTTCTCTACCGACACACAACAGCGCATTCACGATCTGGGTCTGCTCGATGCCTGGTGTACTCTTTACCCGCTCACCCGGGATTACACTTTTTACTCTCACGTCCACCGTACGTATTCACGGCTAGACTATATTTTCATTAGTCAATCTCTGCTGGGTACTCTTCAGGAATCCAAGATTTTCCCGCTCTCTGTCTCAGATCACAGCCTCCTCGCCGTTGGCTTGTCCTGGGTGGGTAACGCCCCAACGGCCCCTAGGTGGTACTTCCCGGCCGCACTGACGCGTGACAAGGAATCCTGTACTAAACTCAGAGAAACCATCACGGAATATTTTAACGTTAATAAGCCGGAGGACACATCAGACTTTAACACTTGGGATGCTTTTAAAGCGGTCTTTCGGGGGAAGTGCATTGCCCTCAATTCGGCGCTGAACGCGCACCGCGCTAGAGAAAGGGAGCAACTGGAACGAGAACTGGCCTCTGTCGAATGTGACCACAAACGTAACCCTTCGCGGCAAACCCTGCGTAACTTAACAGCGCTCCGTGGGAAACTACGGGCTATTTATAATAATAGAGCTGAGTATACGCTCCTTAAACTCCGGCAATTATCCTATACACAGGGCAATAAGATCGGGAAACACTTGGCGAGGCAGCTCAGGGGTAAACGAGAGAGAGAGTACATTGGCGGGATTCGGGGACCCTCGGGGGAAGTTACTCACAGTGACGAGGGTAAAGCTGAGATCTTTGCTACCTTTTACAAAAATCTCTACTCTAGCGATAATTTAGACTCAGTTGCCCAACAGGAATTCCTCCAGACCGTGACCTTACCTCAGGTCTCTGCCGATTGGAACGATTCGCTCACTGCGCCCATCACCCACGAAGAGGTTAATATTGCTATTAAAGGCCTCAAGCTTCACAAGGCCCCAGGCCCAGATGGGTATACGGCCCTTTTTTATAAAACCTTTGCCCCTGACATCTGCCCCCACCTTACGCGGCTTTTTAATAAGATGGCCGAAGACGGGGAGACAGCTACCTCCATGACCGAGGCCACGATTTCGGTGATACCTAAACCCGGGAAGGATCCCCAGCACTGCACCTCTTATCGACCTATTGCGCTTCTCAACCTAGACGCAAAACTGTACTCTTCTATCATAGCCAAGCGACTGAATGACCTTATGCCTGACCTCATACATCCTGATCAATCAGGATTTATTAAGGGTCGTCAAACCCACGATAACACTCGCCGAATTATTCACCTCATAGAAAAGGCCAACAGGCGACAGATCCCTGCTGTCTTGGTGGGACTAGACGCCGAGAAAGCGTTTGACAGGGTAGACTGGGCATTTTTATTCCACACTCTCAAGGCATTCGGATTTTCTCCTCAATTTCTAACCATGCTACGAGCTAATTACCAGCAGCCTCGCTCTAGGGTAATCGTTAATAGGCTAAGCTCACCTTCTTTTTCCACTCTAGAGGCACCAGACAGGGGTGTCCACTCTCGCCCCTCCTTTTCGCTCTCAGCATTGAACCGCTCGCAACGGCGATTAGGACTAATCCTATGATCCAAGGGATACCTTTCGCGGGGGAATCCCACAAAATTTCTCTCTTCGCGGACGATGTTCTTTTATCTCTTTCTGACAGACTGCGTCCCTCCCATCTTTACAGTCGGAACTCGAACGCTTTGAGACGGTAGCAGGTTTTATAATCAACTTCAGCAAATCATACATTCTCAACCTCACCATACCGCAAATGGAGGCTCGCAGGCTCCAATCCCTTACTCCACTGGCGTGGTCTTCCTCCTCTATACAATACTTGGGAGTACACCTGACTCCGAAAGTAGAAGGTCTATATGCAGCTAATTTCCCTTCCGCGCTTACGCGTATCCAAACGGAACTTATAAAGTGGAAACCTCTCTTTTGTCGTGGCTTGGACGGATTCACGCGGTGAAAATGACACTTCTACCGAAGCTTCTCTATTTATTCCAGGCCCTCCCTATCGAGATGGACAGAAACTTCTTTCGTCGCGTTAAGACTATGATTCTACATTTCATTTGGCAGGGGAGACGTGCTCGCTTCTCCTTCTCTCTCCTGCGTTGCTCTCGTACGGAAGGGGGGGTGGGACTTCCAGACGTACAATTGTATTACAAAGCAGCACAGTTACGGATCCTGATCGAATGGTCAAAGAGGGAATCTGATAAACATTGGCTTCACATGGACCGTGGTGTAGCGGGGAGGACTATCTGGGACTTGGTATGGCGTCCAAAAACAGACAGGCCCAGGAATGCTTACCTTGCCACCCCCACCCGCACCACCCTGAAGGTCTGGGACACGGTGGCGGGGGACAGTCGCTGGACCTCTTTCCCCTCACCGTTTACACCGCTACATTTTAACCCAGCGTTCCCACCGGGACTGCAGGAGGGCCCTTTCGATGCATGGAGGGAGGGGGGATGCCTTGCTCTGACTCATCTCTTCCACAACTTCGATCCTCTCACCTTCGACAACTGTCGGCGAGATTATGGCCTCGGGAACACAGAGCGATTCCATTATACCCAGTTAATGCATTGGGCCCTCACACCCCAAGTGCGAGAAGCGGCCACCCGACCTCTTACGAAGTTTGAATCCTTCCTCACCAAGACCACTGCTATGAGGGGGACGATCTCATTTATTTGTAGGTTCCTACTCACCACCACACTATCCCCACGCCCGAGATACATGTCCATGTGGGAGGGCATATTACAACGAGATATCTCTGAAGAGGAATGGGGGCACCTATGGGTGGACATTACACGATTCAATCACTCCTCGGAGCTACGGGAAGCCCATCTCAAGACAATGATGGATTGGTATCTTTACCCATCCCGGCTTAAGAGAATCTTCCCGGCTACCTCTGATAGATGCTGGAGGGGGTGTGGGCTACTGGGAGATTTCCAGCACATATGGTGGGACTGTCCGACCATTCGCCCTTATTGGGAAGAAATACTTGCACACATTAAGGACATACTGGGGTACCCTATCCCGACTTCTATGGCGGAGGTCCTTCTGGGGCTGCGCGACCCCTCCCTAGAGCACCAGACCCGAGCTGATAAGACGATCATGTGGCTCTGTCTAGGAGCAGCAAAGATTACCCTGGCGGCTGCTTGGAAAAGGAGGGAGGCCCCGGCAGTCTCGCTTTGGCACTCACGACTTTGGAAGCTGCTCAGTTTGGAGCGAATGTCAGACTTTTTGTTGTTGTTTATGCGACCCCCCGATTGGGGGTTGCTTCTATATGTCGATACTTGCCACCCAATGCTCCCCTCAGGCGGGGGGATCCAGGACGCTTACCATCGCAAAAGAAAGATGGGAGGCAGGCTGATCTGTATGCTTTCACTGGCCAAGTCTTATGCTCTGTCCGAGAACCCGAGAATGTGAGAAACAGTACCTTTCTATAACGCAATTCATTGTGATCGAGGTTGGACTACCTTTGAGCACTCTGTAATTATAGCCGTTTTTGGACTTGTTGAATTTTGCATCACCCCCTGCGAGCGGTGAAATGATAGTGGACTGTTCCCATGAGGCACAGGGTCAAGACTGATTTGCATATGGCTGGGTTCAAACTGGAATGGCATGGTGAGCAAAAAACGATGGATTTAGGCCCAGATCTCTGTACTGGGGTGAATGATTGACATTGTTCTGCATTCTGTCCATCAACTGTTGTTTTTGCATTTGTCACCCCGAGTGGGACGGGTATGCCCAGACGTGGGTCCCGTGCTCTCCATGCCACTGGAATCAAGCTATCCTGGCTGAAGAGGGTGAAACCCCGAAACCGATCCTACGATGCTTGTTTCCAGTCCAGGGAGGACCTGGCTTGGCAGTTCGGGCTGGACTGTTCCCATGAGGCACAGGGTCAAGACTGATTTGCATATGGCTGGGTTCAAACTGGAATGGCATGGTGAGCAAAAAACGATGGTTTTAGGCCCAGATCTCTGTACTGGGGTGAATGTATGACATTGTTCTGCATTCTGTCCATCAACTGTTGTTTTTGCATTTGTCACCCCGAGTGGGACGGGTATGCCCAGACGTGGGTCCCGTGCTCTCCATGCCACTGGAATCAAGCTATCCGAGCTGAAGAGGGGGGAAACCCCGAAACCGGTCCTAGGATGCTTGTTTCCAGTCCAGGGAGGACCTGGCTTGGCAGTTCGGGCTGGACTGTTCCCATGAGGCACAGGGTCAAGACTGATTTGCATATGGCTGGATTCAAACTGGAATGGCATGGTGAGCAAAAAACGATGGATTTAGGCCCAGATCTCTGTACTGGGGTGAATGTATGACATTGTTCTGCATTCTGTCCATCAACTGTTGTTTTTGCATTTGTCACCCGAGTGGGACGGGTATGCCCAGACGTGGGTCCCGTGCTCTCCATGCCACTGGAATCAAGCTATCCTGGCTGAAGAGGGGTGAAACCCCGAAGCCGGTACTAGGATGCTTGTTTCCAGTCCAGGGAGGACCTGGCTTGGCAGTTCGGGCTGGACTGTTCCCATGAGGCACAGGGTCAAGACTGATTTGCATATGGCTGGGTTCAAACTGGAATGGCATGGTGAGCAAAAAACGATGGATTTAGGCCCAGATCTCTGTACTGGGGTGAATGTATGACATTGTTCTGCCTTCTGTCCATCAACTGTTGTTTTTGCATTTGTCACCCCGAGTGGGACGGGTATGCCCAGACGTGGGTCCCGTGCTCTCCATGCCACTGGAATCAAGCTATCCTGGCTGAAGAGGGGTGAAACCACGAAACCGGTCCCAGGATGCTTGTTTCCAGTCCAGGGAGGACCTGGCTTGGCAGTTCGGGCTGGACTGTTCCCATGAGGCACAGGGTCAAGACTGATTTGCATATGGCTGGGTTCAAACTGGAATGGCATGGTGAGCAAAAAAACGATGGATTTAGGCCCAGATCTCTGTACTGGGGTGAATGATTGACATTGTTCTGCATTCTGTCCATCAACTGTTGTTTTTGCATTTGTCACCCCGAGTGGGACGGGTATGCCCAGACGTGGGTCCCGTGCTCTCCATGCCACTGGAATCAAGCTATCCTGGCTGAAGAGGGGTGAAACCCCGAAACCGGTCCTACGATGCTTGTTTCCAGTCCAGGGAGGACCTGGCTTGGCAGTTCGGGCTGGACTGTTCCCATGAGGCACAGGGTCAAGACTGATTTGCATATGGCTGGGTTCAAACTGGAATGGCATGGTGAGCAAAAAACGATGGATTTAGGCCCAGATCTCTGTACTGGGGTGAATGTATGACATTGTTCTGCATTCTGTCCATCAACTGTTGTTTTTGCATTTGTCACCCCGAGTGGGACGGGTATGCCCAGACGTGGGTCCCGTGCTCTCCATGCCACTGGAATCAAGCTATCCTGGCTGAAGAGGGGTGAAACCTCGAAACCGGTCCTAGGATGCTTGTTTCCAGTCCAGGGAGGACCTGGCTGGCAGTTCGGGCTGGACTGTTCCCATGAGGCACAGGGTCAAGACTGATTTGCATATGGCTGGGTTCAAACTGGAATGGCATGGTGAGCAAAAAAACGATGGATTTAGGCCCAGATCTCTGTACTGGGGTGAATGTATGACATTGTTCTGCATTCTGTCCATCAACTGTTGTTTTGCATTTGTCACCCGAGTGGGACGGGTATGCCCAGACGTGGGTCCCGTACTCTCCATGCCACTGGAATCAAGCTATCCTGGCTGAAGAGGGGTGAAACCCCGAAACCGGTCCTAGGATGCTTGTTTCCAGTCCAGGGAGGACCTGGCTTGGCAGTTCGGGCTGGACTGTTCCCATGAGGCACAAGGTCAAGACTGATTTGCATATGGCTGGGTTCAAACTGGAATGGCATGGTGAGCAAAAAAACGATGGATTTAGGCCCAGATCTATGTACTGGGGTGAATGTATGACATTGTTCTGCATTCTGTCCATCAACTGTTGTTTTTGCATTTGTCACCCCGAGTGGGACGGGTATGCCCAGACGTGGGTCCCGTGCTCTCCATGCCACTGGAATCAAGCTATCCTGGCTGAAGAGGGGTGAGACCCGAAACCGGTCCTTGGATGCTTGTTTCCAGTCCAGGGAGGACCTGGCTTGGCAGTTCGGGCTGGACTGTTCCCATGAGGCACAGGGTCAAGACTGATTTGCATATGGCTGGGTTCAAACTGGAATGGCATGGTGAGCAAAAAAACGATGGATTTAGGCCCAGATCTCTGTACTGGGGTGAATGTATGACATTGTTCTGCATTCTGTCCATCAACTGTTGTTTTTGCATTTGTCACCCCGAGTGGGACGCGTATGCCCAGACGTGGGTCCCGTGCTCTCCATGCCACTGGAATCAAGCTATCCTGGCTGAAGAGGGGTGAGACCCCGAAACCGGTCCTAGGATGCTTGTTTCCAGTCCAGGGAGGACCTGGCTTGGCAGTTCGGGCTGGACTGTTCCCATGAGGCACAGGGTCAAGACTGATTTGCATATGGCTGGGTTCAAACTGGAATGGCATGGTGAGCAAAAACGATGGATTTAGGCCCAGATCTCTGTACTGGGGTGAATGTATGACATTGTTCTGCATTCTGTCCATCAACTGTTGTTTTTGCATTTGTCACCCCGAGTGGGACGGGTATGCCCAGACGTGGGTCCCGTGCTCTCCATGCCACTGGAATCAAGCTATCCTGGCTGAAGAGGGGTGAAACCCCGAAACCAGTCCTAGGATGCTTGTTTCCTGTCCAGGGAGGACCTGGCTTGGCAGTTCGGGCTGGACTGTTCCCATGAGGCACAGGGTCAAGACTGATTTGCATATGGCTGGGTTCAAACTGGAATGGCATGGTGAGCAAAAAAACGATGGATTTAGGCCCAGATCTCTGTACTGGGGTGAATGTATGACATTGTTCTGCATTCTGTCCATCAACTGTTGTTTTTGCATTTGTCACCCCGAGTGGGACGGGTATGCCCAGACGTGGGTCCCGTGCTCTCCATGCCACTGGAATCAAGCTACCCTGGCTGAAGAGGGTGAAACCCCGAAACCGGTCCTAGGATGCTTGTTTCCAGTCCAGGGAGGACCTGGCTTGGCAGTTCGGGCTGGACTGTTCCCATGAGGCACAGGGTCAAGACTGATTTGCATATGGCTGGGTTCAAACTGGAATGGCATGGTGAGCAAAAAACGATGGATTTAGGCCCAGATCTCTGTACTGGGGTGAATGTATGACATTGTTCTGCATTCTGTCCATCAACTGTTGTTTTTGCATTTGTCACCCCGAGTGGGACGGGTATGCCCAGACGTGGGTCCCGTGCTCTTCCATGCCACTGGAATCAAGCTATCCTGGCTGAAGAGGGGTGAAACCCCGAAACCGGTCCTAGGATGCTTGTTTCCAGTCCAGGGAGGACCTGGCTTGGCAGTTCGGGCTGGACTGTTCCCATGAGGCACAGGGTCAAGACTGATTTGCATATGGCTGGGTTCAAACTGGAATGGCATGGTGAGCAAAAAAACGATGGATTTAGGCCCAGATCTCTGTACTGGGGTGAATGTATGACATTGTTCTGCCTTCTGTCCATCAACTGTTGTTTTTGCATTTGTCACCCCGAGTGGGACGGGTATGCCCAGACGTGGGTCCCGTGCTCTCCATGCCACTGGAATCAAGCTATCCTGGCTGAAGAGGGGTGAAACCCCGAAACCGGTCCTAGGATGCTTGTTTCCAGTCCAGGGAGGACCTGGCTTGGCAGTTCGGGCTGGACTGTTCCCATGAGGCACAGGGTCAAGACTGATTTGCATATGGCTGGGTTCAAACTGGAATGGCATGGTGAGCAAAAACGATGGATTTAGGCCCAGATCTCTGTACTGGGGTGAATGTATGACATTGTTCTGCATTCTGTCCATCAACTGTTGTTTTTGCATTTGTCACCCCGAGTGGGACGGGTATGCCCAGACGTGGGTCCCGTGCTCTCCATGCCACTGGAATCAAGCTATCCTGGCTGAAGAGGGGTGAAACCCCGAGAACCGGTCCTAGGATGCTTGTTTCCAGTCCAGGGAGGACCTGGCTTGGCAGTTCGGGCTGGACTGTTCCCATGAGGCACAGGGTCAAGACTGATTTGCATATGGCTGGGTTCAAACTGGAATGGCATGGTGAGCAAAAAAACGATGGATTTAGGCCCAGATCTCTGTACTGGGGTGAATGTATGACATTGTTCTGCCTTCTGTCCATCAACTGTTGTTTTTGCATTTGTCACCCCGAGTGGGACGGGTATGCCCAGACGTGGGTCCCGTGCTCTCCATGCCACTGGAATCAATCTATCCTGGCTGAAGAGGGGTGAAACCCCGAAACCGGTCCTAGGATGCTTGTTTCCAGTCCAGGGAGGACCTGGCTTGGCAGTTCGGGCTGGACTGTTCCCATGAGGCACAGGGTCAAGACTGATTTGCATATGGCTGTGTTCAAACTGGAATGGCATGGTGAGCAAAAAACGATGGATTTAGGCCCAGATCTCTGTACTGGGGTGAATGTATGACATTGTTCTGCATTCTGTCCATCAACTGTTGTTTTTGCATTTGTCACCCCGAGTGGGACGGGTATGCCCAGACGTGGGTCCCGTGCTCTCCATGCCACTGGAATCAAGCTATCCTGGCTGAAGAGGGGTGAGACCCGAAACCGGTCCTAGGATGCTTGTTTCCAGTCCAGGGAGGACCTGGCTTGGCAGTTCGGGCTGGACTGTTCCCATGAGGCACAGAGTCAAGACTGATTTGCATATGGCTGGGTTCAAACTGGAATGGCATGGTGAGCAAAAAACGATGGATTTAGGCCCAGATCTCTGTACTGGGGTGAATGTATGACATTGTTCTGCATTCTGTCCATCAACTGTTGTTTTTGCGGCTTTCCGTTCAGAGCACGATGTTTTAGCAGGTGCTGAGATGTCCTTTTGACCTATCTGGCAGTAGCGGCCCGTGGTGGGAGTGCTGCCGGGCGCTGATGTCGTGCGGGGAGGGGGAGGGTGGGGGTAGTAAACTGCGGATTACGGCCGATTAGAGGTAAGTACACATATAAATAAATAAAACGAATTTTGTTGCGCGCGCTGCATTGCATTTGGCGATGCAGCGCGCGCAACGAAATTCATTTTATTCATTTATATGTGTACTTACCTCTAATCGGCCATAATCCGTAGTTTACTACCCCCCACCCTCCCCCTCCCCCGCACCACGTCAGTGCCCGGCAGCACTCCCACCACGGGCCGCTACTGCTATCTGGTCTGTGTGCGATTGTGAGGAGAGGCTGATATTGACCCATTGGGTCTTTGCACATGTTGTGAAATGAGGTTTGTCTAATTTGGCTGAATTTTGGGTCCCGCCCTTCTTCTGGAATGGTCAAGAACCTTTGGGCTGTTTTGTGTGGCTCATGGTCCACTGTTCCCTATTCTGGGGCAGTCTAACATAGTACCCTGGAGGTGGTTGAGACTTACATAGCCCATCCAAAGTTGAGTTTGGGTGAGTGGTCCTAGGTGCCTACTTTTATGTGCCGGTCAGGCCCATTCTGCTCCCTCGTCAGTCTGCCTTCCCCCGGGGATGTGGTCAGCCAACCCCGCATCAGGGGATCAGCAGCAGAGGGGGCACTGGGCTCCCTGTGGGCTTCTGGATGGCGAACTCTAGTGGGGATTCTCGATTGACATGGCCTGGTCATCCTGAAGACTGGCTATGGGGGCAGGTAAGTGAGTGTGACTGGGAGTGATATGAAGGGGGTGTATTGTCTCAGGGGATGCTTTTGGGCTATGGTGCATTTGTATTCCTGGTTTGTATTAGGTCATTTTCCACCTCAGCCAGTCACCCCACCTTGCCGGCTCCTGCTGGGCTAAATTCCCAGTGATTGTCATGTGTTCA
Organism: Calotriton arnoldi; assembly: GCA_963921515.1. Lineage (NCBI taxonomy): Eukaryota > Metazoa > Chordata > Amphibia > Caudata > Salamandridae > Calotriton > Calotriton arnoldi. The sequence goes on from CAWUFW010017385.1 coordinate 13,232, forward strand.
GCCATCCACTCAGTGGGGCTGCCGCAGCCGCACTTCCTTGGAGCTGATCTTGTGATGTGTGTGGGTTGTCCTGTGCCTGGTTGTGGGAGTGGATGCGCTGTGGGGGCTGTCCCTGTACAATTCCATTTTGAGCATGCTACATTTTTATGTGGCATTGGTTGACCATGTCGCCCATTCTATGACAGTAGTAGCATTCTATTGGGCTGGCTTGAGCCCAGCCTTCTTGGTCTCTGCCACAAGGACTGGGCAAATACCCACTGGTGTCCTTGAGCGGAGTTCCCCTTGAGATGAGGGGCCATCTGGATGCTTGCGGCTAGCGCGCCCCCTGAAGGGCTGTCCTTTCCAACTTATGTTGGACCCATTTGGCAGCATCTCTCTGTGCCTGCACCTGCTTTTCCCTGTCCTTTTACTGTCTCTTCGGCAATAGTGTAGTATGTGGGCTTGTATTTCCAGCCAAGGTTTAGTGTCTTGCCCTGCTAAATTATCTAATCCCATCTGGATCTCCATGGGTAAACCCCTCTTAAGGATGTTGCAGAAGAATGCAACCTGGGGACCAGTGTAATTCCAGGGCTGTCCTGTCTCTTGCCCCCATTGTTCTCTCATTCTGTCTGGGAATTCGGTCATGGTTTTCCCAGGCTTCATGTTTTCTGCCATCAGTCCGGGTAGTCAGGGAACAGCTCCTTCAGGGCCGTCCAGATCTGGTGTCTGAATAAATTAAATTCCGCCCCATCATGCTCGGTATTGGTGAGAGTGACTGCGGGGATGTGGGCTCGGGAGAACACTGTGTCAATTTGCTTCCAGATGAGGATACTGAGAAGACCTTTGACGTCACCTATAGCTAAGTTTATACATGCGGTGTTCTTTTCAAAACATGAGATCCATTTTCCTGCCCCATCCATCAATGGGAGGAGTTTATTCCTGAGCCCTTCTTTGTCCATCTGTGCCCATGGTACACAGATGGTTCCTGCTGGTCCTTTTTGAAGCAACGGGCAAATTCTGGCTTGGGGCTGCTCAATGGGTTTCTTCCTGACGTAGCTCTCCCAACGTCTCAGGCATTCCTGCATGTAGAGGTAGTTCTATTTCAGATCACCCCCTCCATTCTGAATGCAATCCTCCGCAGTGGCCATGTCCTCAGGTTCAAAGGATCCCTCCTCTGGCCAAGGGCGACCATACGGCTGGCCCTTCCTTTTGGTCCAGCAGGCCAGCAGAAGGCAAAAAGGCAGTGCAAAGATCTCACTCTCTTCTCTGGACATTATTTCACTATGAGTCAGTCTGTCTGACCAGCGCTTTTGATTGAAGTGGCGGACGTTTTCGTCGTCGTTCTCCTTGTACACGCGTAAAGGTGCCATGGTACTCCTTCTATATCTCAATTGTGTCCCTGTCAGGCTCTCCTGACTACTTATTTCCTGGCCTGTCCCTGTCCTACGCTAACGGCCCGGTGATGTGTGCGATTCTTTTAGGGGCCTTCCTCCCGACCCATCCCTAGGTTCATCTCTACGTGGGACCCATGGCCAAGATCCAGTTCCGTCTGGGGGGAGGGAACATTGTTCCCCCTCCCTGCTGGACTTCCCAGGTGAGAGCTCTCTCTCTTTCTATCCTTAATGCTTGCCTTTCCTTTCCTCTCCCTCCCACCTGGGTTGCCTCCTTCTCTTGGTGCTAAGTGCTGTTTTTCTAGGCAAATGATTTGGCCTCGACCTCACTCCCTGATGCTTCCTCTGTGCCATAGGGCTGACCGGGCGGAGTGTAGTCTGCAGCTTCCCCTTCAGAGTCAAATCTTGTGGGGCGGACGCTCCTTTTTTCTCCTTCACTGGTGGAATCACCTTCTAGGAGGGCCACAAATCTCCCTCTGACCTTATGGCCACCGGTGTGGCACTCAGGAGTATGCGCTCCTTGTTTGGTCCTGACCGGCTGGATCATGGCCGATGGAAGAGGGGCTGAACCCCAAAGGGGCCTGGTACTGGTCTGAGTCGGGCCGATGGTGCATAGGCTGCCGGGACCTTGAATCCTCTTCCCCACCTAGTAGTTTGCTGCCCTGTGGGGCATCCAAAGCCTCATCGACCAGTGGATTGGTGTAACAATGGAAAGATCTAAAAGATATTAAAAGGGTTGACAGAAAAAATTATTTTGTCCAAAAAACTGAGCCATCTTCTAGTGCCTATAGCCTGTAGAGAGGGGAAACTCTGTGTAGTACACAGAGCCAGGTGAGCCTGATAGTCTGTCACTATCGGCTCGGTAGACAAAAATAGCAACAATTTGATCAGAGAGAAAGGAATAACCTGAAACTATCTGCCCTCTGTGGCCAGACACAAGCTATACCTGATTCACCCAGATCTGAAGTTTTTACCCTAACTTCCGAATTACACCTTATATTACACCCAGGGGTTGTGCATATCACTGCCTAATGCCCAGCGATCCAAGCAGAGAGAAAAAGGGAACACCTCTAACTTCTTTCAGGTGGTGGAATCAGTGGCGTAGCTAGGGGGGGGCGATGGGGGCGGACCGCCCCAGGCGGCACGAGTTTTGGGGCGGCAGCCGGCCCCCCTTTCCCCCGCTCTTACCTGCGGCCGTTGCGGCCGCAAGAATCGGCCGCTACCACCCCCCCCCCGCTCTTCAATCATTTTGCCGAGGGCGGCAAACGCAGGGGCCGCCACGGGCAGCCTAAGGCCTAGCTACGCCCCTGGGTGGAATTGACAGCCCTAAGAACGTTTGTAACTAAAATCCAAGTTTGAGATGTTGGTTCTATGTCACACCAAGAGTCTATGTGAACCGACTTGCCACCAAGCCCAGCGGTCGAAGCTATCCCTTGCTGACATCCAGGGACTAGGCAGACCCTGTTTTAAGCCCAAAGTCAGGCTATCCCTTGCTAACATTCGGGGACGAGGCAAACCCTGTTCCAAGTCCAAAGCCAAGCTATCCCTTGCTAACACCCGGGACGAGGCGTACTTTGTGCTCTATGCCCAAGGTCAGGTAGCTACCTCTGCTTTCTTCTAGCATACTGACTAGGGAAAAACAAAATCAGTCTACTCTCTTTCCCTAGTTTGCCATACACCACAAGTTGGGACGAAGGATCAGATGTAGTTTCTTACCCTATGATGGCTATCTCCGGTTGGACCTCTGCCCCGTGGATTCAGCATAACTTCCAATAAATTATTGACATTGTTCTGACTGGTGTTATCAAAGGTATGTTTGCTTTAGTCTGAACGTACATTGACATTGGTCTTATTGGCAACAATAATATTATTGTACAAGCATAGATTACTACCTACATTGGTATCATTATTGCTCATGTCGGCTCAGCATCTGGGGCAAAGGGTTAGCAACAAAGTGGTTAAGTGTCTGACTATGCAGTGTTATATGATTTTTTAACTGAATTACAAGAAGAGAAACAGACATATAGAAAAGTATATAAAATAAATATCCAACTTGCATAGAGTGACGGCCACGTAGATGGTCTTTCGATAGATCACTATTAAGAAACCTTACTTGGGTTGCCCATATGCGTCATGCTGTGGGTGACTTTTTGGAAAGGAACTTGAGAATCTCCTCTTTTTTTCTAAATGGGGCTCTTTGAAGGCCTTTATTCTTGGTGAAGCGATCTCTTACAAAGTGCAGCGTCTGAAGATACGTAAGGCTAAATTTGCACCCTTGTAGCATGCCTTAGAAGCTGCAACTGCAGCTGTCATCTTATCGTACACTCATGAAGCCAGAGATCCGCTTATTAAAGCTTGATCAAATCTTAAAGGCCATTTTTTGCAGTGGCAGAGATAGTGAACCAGAATATTTGCATTCAAAGGAGCTAACAGGAGAGCGAGCATGTTAGTTGTTACTTAGCTTGGTCAGTGAGGAAGAAGAATAATAGCAACATCATTAAATCTATTTTTGATGATGTTTTGAATAAACTGGTTACTCGGTCAGATCAAATCGGAGAGGTGTTCCTCAATTCTATTCGGTAGCAAAAGAACCGGCACCGAAAAGTGTGAACAATTTTGTGCAATCTATTGAAATGCTAGTTTTATCGGAGGTGCAACAGAAAGCTCTCATCCTTCCTATAACTGCAACAGAGGTTGAATCAGCAATGAAAGCATTCCTGAGCACCAAAGCATCCGGGTGCGATGGGCTGTTGGCAGTGGTTTATAAATTATTTAGGGGCATATTATGAAGAACGGCGTTAAAAATTATCGCCGCTTTAGCGGCAGAAAACTGCTGCTAAAGCGGCGATAATGGACTTGATAATATGCTCTGGAGAATTCCAATAGAAGCCCATGTTCTGGTGTGAACATGGGCTTCTATTGGAATTCTCCAGGGCATATTATCAAGTCCATTATCGCCGCTTTAGCGGCAGTTTTTCTGCCGCTAAAGCGGCGATAATTTTATCGCCGTTCTTGATAATATGCCCCTGTGCCAACAAGTATGTAGCAAATTGGTTATCATTTATAATGAGCTATTGAAAGGCAAGGTGCCCCACAAGACATTCACGGAGGCAGTTGTCCCTAGCTTTCTGAAAATGGGAAAGCCCCCAGAAAATCCTGGCTAGTATTGGCCCGTTAGTCTTCTTAATAGTGACTATTGTGGGGCATATTATCAAGGGCTTTATCGCCGATTTAGCGGCACTTTTTGCCGCTAAATCGGCGTTATTTTTAACGCCCTATTAGCAAGCTGTCGCTAACAGGCGTTAGCGACAGCTTTCAGGCGTTAGAGGCCGGGAATTACATCGCCTTGCATGTCAGCGATATTTATCGCTAATGACATGCAAGGTAGGCGTTCCCCACTAAAAGCGACTGTAAACAGTCGCTAACACCACTAACCCCTATTATCAAGGCAGGCGAAGCGATAAAATAAATCGCGCTAAGCGCGTTTATCGCTAGATTTTAACACCTGCTATTGACTATGACTTACCTGTTTAAGGTATAGGAGGTGGATTCTAATGCTGAATCCACCTTAGCGTTAATGCGAGAATATCGCTGGTTTTCGCTGGAATAATCATCGCCATAGCGCTAATTGTTGCTAATACAGCGTTAGCGTGGCAATATATTCCAGCGATAGCTGGCGATAAAATATTTCGCGCTAAGCGCGCTCTGCGATATTTATCGCATTTTGTTGCTAATATGGCCCTGTATCTTTATGAACATTTTGACATATAGACTAGCCCGGTAGCGCAAAGCTTGGTTCACCATGATCAGAATGGCTTCCTCTCTACAAGATTAATGTCAACTAACACAAACTATCTGACTCAGGCTATTTTTCAGCTAATCAAAATGTTGCATTTTGCTGGTCTCCTTCTCTGTCTCTACAATGCAGCTGAGGTGAAAATCGTTATCAATCATAGATCAGTGGGTCTTGCTATTGCCAGGTGAGGCACCAGACAGGGATGTCCTATGTCCACGGTGCTTTTTTCTTTGTTTATCGAGACTTTAGCTTGTGCACTGAGATAAGGTCCCACAATTTTGCCCCCAATTGCAAATGTGGTGAAACTGAAACTGTTCGCCGATGATATGATTGTATATTTGGCCGTAGAGGAAGGTAGCACCGAAAATGCTTTTTCCAAAATCGAGGAGCTCATCCACATTCGTGGCTATAAAGTTAATCATTCTAAATTGGAAGCTTTATTGTTTCGTTCTTCTTCTGTTCTAGTAAAATGCGGGCTCAGTTCACTCTCACCCCCCCAATTATATATTTGGGGACTTATGTTACTTCTAGGCATTCTGAGATATTCTGATTGAATTTTACATCTACCATGAGCAAGGTTTGTGGATAAGTAAATCACTGGCGATCTCTAGCATTAACTATTGTCGGTTGAGTTGCATTAGTCAAAATGGCCATACACTCCTTGTTTATCTCTGTGTTCACTAATGTCCTAATTAAGGTTCCACAATCCTATTTTGAATACTTCGATTGCATTTTTTAGATGTTTCGTATGGCAGGGGAAAAAAACCTCACACAAATTGAAAAGTACTACAATTAGACGTAAAAGACAGACTGGCATTACCAAGGATCAAAATGTATTATCAAGCTGCTCTACTTGATTGGCTAAATCGCATGTCTAATTCCGAAGATTACTCATCCGGAGCTGTGTCTATCTCAATAAGATCCTTGGTGAAGCTGGTACTGAGGTTGGAATGTTTCTAAAAATTTTGAGTTTCAGATTCATTAAAATCAGGCCGGAATGCGTGGGGGCAGATTTACAATTAACTAACGCAGCACGGCGCAGCAAGTCATTTTGCTGCGCCATGCTGCGTTAGTCTGGAAAGCACAGGGATGCGACATATTTACAAGAATATGTCGCATCTCTGTGCTCTCCCCTGCGCTGGCGCAGAAACAGCTGCCATGCGCTGGCGCAGGCACCCTTGCACCATGGTGGGGAGATTGTTTTTGTGCAGGAAGGGGAACCTTCCTGCACAAAAACAATCACTACAACCATTTTCCTCTTTCAATGCGTGCTGCAGAATGCAGCACGCATTGAAAGAGGAAAACGAGGAGAAATGAAAACATTTCTCCTCGGTGCTTCGCTACGCCACCTCTAGGGTGGCGTAGCTTTCTGACGCATCTCCAGAGTTACGATTTCTCATAATTCTGGAGATGTGTCTTGTTCCATGGGTGTTGCGTGGGAACACCCACAGCAACACCCATGGAACGCCCCTTCACCGCAAAGTGCTGCGTGTGAATGGGCCGTATTTACAAGGAGAGGAAAAGTCACGCAAGGTGGCTTTTCCTCTCCTTGTAAATATGGAGCAGCCCCCTGCGCCACCAGTACGTCACTTTTTGTGACGTACTGGTGGCGCAGGGGGCTTGTAAATCTGCCCCAAGATGCCTTGAATCCATTTATCCTTGCGTCTAAAAACTGCCTCTCATATAGGTTTACCATTAGATAAATCCATAATTTTGAGATGGGAAGAGGGTCGATGCCCGTTGCTGTTAAATTTTGTCCAATCAGGATCCGTGATCCCATGGGCCTATCTAGTACTGACTTGTCCTAACATCACTCCCAAATTATTGTTTAGCTACATTCAAATTAGGAGTTCCATCATTGAGAGCCTTCAGGACTCATCTCAATTAGCACAAGATATTGGTAAGTCATTCTTCACTTCCCTTCTCAAGGGTATAGGTAATTGGTATCACTTGCTTCATTCAAAACTGACAGAGGAAGTTATACCATCGTTATTAAGTGCCATCACTACTGTAACCAATGAGTAGATAGGTCTCAAGCGTTGGGACTTCTACAAAAAGATTGGTAGCAGAGCAATTTGTGCTGCAAATTTGAGAAGAATTGCCTAAGGTGTATCCGGACGCTTCAGCCAGCTGTTTTAGATGTTACATTCCAAAGTGTGATTGGCTTCATACGTGTTTTACTTGTTCACATCTTCGTTACTTCTGGTAGCAGACTTTCTAGTTTTTAAGTCAGCAGTTGCAGAACAACTTAGGTCCAGATCCATGCGGGGCGCTATTCAGATTAGTACCACAGATATCCCTGTAAGGCAGCAACAGTTTGCATTTATTGCCCTGTTGGACGCTAGTTCATTAATAATACAAAATTGGAAATCTAGGGCTGTCCTGTCACTTGCTTTATGGTTCAGTAAGCTACAACAGGTAAAATTATTTGAGAGTCTACCTGTGGCTAGAATTGGTTCTTCACAGAAATGTTTTGAGACCTGGAAATACTTACCCGATACAACTCATTAGCTGCAGTATTATGCTGCCTTTTCTGCCATAGTCCTCGATTTTTCGTATTAGTCTTAATTTGTATGTAATCAGTTGATGAGGGAAGGGTTTGCTTATTTGGTCCAGCTTCAGATACATGTACTTTTTTATTGTATTTTTGATTAATTTCTACTAACGTCTTTTATGTATGATTGAGTAATCAAATGCATTTATATCCAGTGACTCTTCTACTTAATAAAGAAATAAAAAATATTAAAAAAACAAATATCTGCTCTCTTGTCCTGATTTTTCCACACTGATTGTTGTAAAAATCTAGTGCCAATATTTTTATAACAGTAATGAATCCAGATCCTGGAGTCTGCATGAATGATTTATTTGAAATATGGATAATAAGATTGCGATCAACCCTGGATTTTGTGTTCAGCTGTTTTCAGAACCAAAGATACATGTTTTTAAATATGTTACTTTTTGGTGGACTCCAACTCTGTTTATACACTACCACCAGGGGTGTAGCTTCAGGGTGGGTTTTTGGGGTTTGATTCCCCCATTAAATGCATTCTTGGCCTCATAGTTGAATTTGGGGGTCCTGAGTTAGGTCTGGTATGTGAGTGTTTGTTTTTCTCACACAACTTTCATTAAACGTTTGCTCCCGAATCCCCCTCTGGGACCCTGTGCATTCTGAGGGCTATCTCATATGCAGAAAACCATTTATTTATGTCATCTCGCACTGCATAATTGGGCAACAGATCACCTCTCCAGTGGACACTCAAGGTACACTGCCATCATTACTACTGGACTCTAAGGTTTGTTTTGCTTTAAGTTCTAGCTCCTTTAGACTCACTTCACAAGCCAACAATAACTTTCATTCTGCCAAGGCCCTTTCAGCCTCCCCTCTCAGCCACAGCCTTCTCCTTTGCCAAGGCTCTTTCCGCCTCCGCCTTCTCCTTTTCCAGGGCCAGCCTTTCTTTATCCAAGGGCCTATTTACAGCAGCCTTCTCCTTGGCTGCCTCCAGTTTCAACTTGGCCAGCTGGAGCTGGAATGTCCTCTCAGCTTTTCTGTCCTCCAGCTCCTCTAGGGACAGACAGTCTGAAGACACATTGCTACCAGCCCTGGTAGGGGACTCCTCTTCTCCAGGATGCTGCAGCTTGGGACCTGTGCCCAGGTCCTCATCAATAAATCAATCAATCAAACTCCTTTTTTATAGCACGCTTCTGCTTTATAAGAGGCATCCCGGCGCTCAAGCAGAGAACTGACAACCAGTGAATCCAATGCAGGTAAGATAAAAAAAAGGGGTTAGCTTTTGTTGAAGAGAAAGGTTTTCAATTCTTTCTTGAAAATCGTGATGGAGGCAACTCTATGCACTCTACTATAATGAACCACGGAAGGAGAATTCAGACACTTAGCAAGGTGTCAAGCTATAAACCCTGAAACTTACCTCTATCATAAGGCGACAATCAGTTTTAAGATTATCCTCACGGCGCACTAGAACTTTACATTATAGAGCCCTGACGAAGTTCCACGATTTTATTTTGGGAACAAAACGCGTTGGCTGGTTGTTCTTTGAATGAGCATGAACTTTTAAATAAAGAACTTTCTTTAAGAAATCTTTATGGACTGAATCTACTTTCTTGGTACACCTCCTTGCTTTCATCAACTCTATGCAGGTTCACTGGGAGTGTATTCCACAGCTTGCTTGTCAAGACTGAAAGATCTTTCTCATTGTCTTGCCTTGGTGAATTTAGGGAAGTACAGCCAAAGGAGATTGTTTGATCTGAGCGATCTACATTGCCTATATGGACGGAGTCTCTTTCGCAGATAGGCAGGACCCTGGTCGGAAAAGCTATAAATGCTAGTGTTATAGCTTTAAACTTCATCCGATTTATTACTGGCAGCGAATGCAGTTGCTTGAAATAGGGAGATATGGACTGCCTATGCAGGATTCTTCGGATCATCCTTGCTGCAGCATTTTGCACCGTCTGAAGTATGCTAATTAAAACAGCAGGGAGTCCCAGATGCAGAATATTAGTATACTCCAGTTGGGAGCTTGCCAGGTTGTGAACCACTGTCTTGCGAAACTCTTCTGGGATCAGATGCAACATCCACCTCAAGGATCTAAGTTTATCAAAACAAACGGATTATTTGAATCAAACATTATTCCTAAATTCCTACTCCTCCATAGCTGCTTCCTTCTCCTGATACTCAACTGTCATTTGAAACTGGTGGACTTTTCCCCAGGATCTGAAGGGCCTTCTGGAGCTCCTCCTTGTTTGAGCTCCTCTTGGCTGGGAGCCCTCTTGCCTGGCAGAATCCTCAGAGCTCAGCTGCAGTGTAGCTCTCCATGTGGATGAGCTCACATTCCATGCTTTCAAGCAGCGTCCCAGGCACAAGTAATCAGGTAGAATGGGAGTGCATTTGAAAAAAGCAGAAAATGGCCAATTAAAGAGAATTTAAAAGGAGTTTCAATAGTGTGGCAAATTATTTCTGTGGGATTTTAGTGTTACACAAATCACTGTATGGTACTGCAAAAAGTATAGCCATGTCAAAAGAGGCACTTTCCTACAGTTCCTCTGTGAATTGCTTTTCCAATCTAAAGATGTCTTCTTTATACACATTCCTTCACCCATCACCCACTTCAGGTGTTGGAAGAGGATGAAGATTATCAAAAATGTATCTCGTTAGCAGCATTTCCAGGGAAACTAAATAATAAAGCTGGTTTGCATTCAGCAAAAAAGTTACCATCAAACATCACAACGTAATTCTCAAAAGTTCTTTGCCAGTTCTTCCACACCAAAGTGGGCTTACCAGGCGTCTGTAAAAATAATTTGGGTTGGTTGTAAATCTTGCTAGAAGCCATTAACAACAAGAAAAAACAAAGAACAATAAAATGAAGCAGGTTAAAATAAATTACAAACACTAAGGTCAAGTGCTGAGGTGTGCTCGTCACTGCTTAAACTTGATGACAAACGATTTACCAATATCAATTTTCAAGTCAATGAGAGCAAATAACAATGGTAAAACTGGTGATTACAGGTCAATAAAAAAATAATTTAAATGTGGTAGAATATTAGAAAAAGAAAGAGTTATTTATGTATTACCCTTGTACAATGTGCTTAACATCAAAAATGGGGACCAAAGTGCTCCTCAACAAGACCGGTGTGCTTATCACTGAAAGCGTAGGCACCAAATATATCCCCTGCTACTCGTTAGGAGTGCCTGCCACTGAAAACAAAGACACCGTACTGAGGTGTACTGCCATGAGAAAGCTGCTCCCAACACAGGATGGCCACCATGTAAATATGTAATATGGCATACGCTGAGCTCTAATGGAAATGGAGCACACATCAGAAAACAGGAGAGACTGCAGACTGCAAAGATTCAACAATGCAAGCAGCACATTCAAGTAAAGCAAGATCATCATGAGCAAACTCACAAGTCTGGTACAATGAGCTGCACCAGTTCATAACGGCCACTCAAGCACAAGTCAGGTAATGGATGAGATACATTCCCAAAAAGTACAGTACCTTGATAGTATACCACTTCCTTTGAACAGACAGGTATACCCCTTTTGAGGAAAAGCTTCTAACCATCCTCCTCACCAATTGCCATGTGGAAGTTGAAAGATAAATAAATACCTCTGGAAGATTCTTATTTTCAAGTTTTTTTGTTTGTAGTGGAATGTTATGGGGTTCTGTGCTAGAGGACGGGTAGATACTGTGAAGGAGATGTTGGGAGTTGCTGCATTTCCTATTCCTTGTGGGCTTTTACTACAAATGAAATAAACTTGAAAATAAGAAACGTGCAGAGCTATTTATTCATCATTAAACTTTCACGCTGGACCGGGACAAAGTCACAAGTTCAGGCCAACCATGAGGGAGAGCATGCGGGGCATAGGACCCAGTTTGGCCTGGTGAGGTTTGTATTTTATCCAAACACACAAAAGAGAAATAGGAGTATTTGAAATCACACTGTTATACTTGGTAGCACACGTTGTTTGTTTAAAACTGCCCTCACCCACAAATTGTGGCATGCTTCTTCATAGGGCTTGCTAAACAACACCTCCGCGCAGACAAACACCTGGGGTGGAGCAAAAGGGAGGGGAAAGACAATACAAACATAATATTTTAGGGATCAAAAATAGAAATATTAGTGCAGAACATAGAGTTTAAAACTGGCTCAGGAATATCCGCCTATATACTTTATTCCTGGACTTCACGGTCAGGATTCAAATAATATTGGATGGTGGTGATGAGAATTATTAGTAGCCCTTCACCCCTCCTAACTATATATATGTCAACATGTTTCAGCCAGTTTTATGTAGCCCTTACGCAGGTCTTTACTGCTTTTGTCAGGACCTAAGATCCCCTTTATTCCCCTACTTTCTTACCTTACTTTAGTAGGTTGAAGATAGACCCATTCTGGTCTCGGGCTGCTTAAACACACTGCGGTAATACCAAACTTCACAGTCGTTTAAGCTCGAAAAATTGCAGGAGTGATGGCGGCTCCCCATAGTCAAACATTCGTGAGGCCGCCGTACCTGTACTTCTCTCCACGAGCCTACACGGCGGGCAGAGAGAAGTACAGGGACAGCTGCCTCACCCTTTTATCAGCTTTCTAAAAGGGACATTTTCAGAATTGTGACTTAAAATCTGACTTTAAATTACAATACTTTAGAGAACAAACTTGCCATTCCTACCTATTTACAATCAAAAGTTACCACTTATTAAATGTAATAAGGTAACCAAATGTTATCTTATGGGAAAGGTAGGCCTTGCAGTAGTGTAAAATAAATGTAAGTGTTTTTTACTACCAGGACTTGTAAAACTTAAACGTATATGTCCAACTTTTTAGATACACTGCACCCTGCCCTATGGGCTTTTTAGGGCATATCCTAGAGGTGACATATATATTATAATTGAAAGGTTAAGCCTAGCAAGAGATTTATTTTGCCAGGTCGAAATAACAGTTTAAAACTGCATACACAAACTGCAATGGCAGGCCTGAGGCATTCTTTTAATGGCTACTTAATTGGGTGGCACAAACAGTGCTACAGACCCACTAGTAGCATTTAACTTACAGGCCCTGGGTACCTGTAGTGCCACTTTACTAGGGACTGACAAGTAAATTAAATGTGCCAATTCGGTGTAAGCCAATGTCACAATGTTTAAAGGAGAGCGCACAAGCACTTTAGCACTGGAGAGCAGTGGTAAAGTGTGTAGAGACCTAAGGCCAAAAAAATGACTTTCAGCAAAAACAGGAGGGATGAAGGCATACAATTGGGGAGTGAGCCTGCAGAGCGGGTCAAGTCCAAACATGGCTAGATATGGGGAATTTGGGAAAAGTTGTGAGAGGGAAACAGACAAGGCATTATACCACTCCCAGGGACATGAACATTTGTCAAAGAAGAAAGATGATAGTTAATGCAAAGAGATGAATTTGCAGTCAACTCACCAGTATTTGTGCATATTTGAGAAGCCATTGCTGCAGGGGTTTTGGCCAAACAGCTAATTAGCTGGTTCAACAGACAAGAGGGAAGACCCTGCAGGCAACGAAATTTCTTGTTTCAAGTGGATCAGATGAAAAAGCAAATGTATAATACAACATGAAAAAAAGCGTGGTCAATGGCAAATCCAAAACAGAGGCGGAATAAAACAATACAGTGTTCCTAAAAAGGGACCTTTGTTAAACCAATTATCCAATATTTTCCTAATACAAAAGTTGTCGAAATCTCAAGCATAGCAAAGTTATGTAAGCTTATGGGCAAAATATAGATTATTATTATCCTACTTAAAACTCAGGAACGTTTGGGCATTGATAGACCTGGCACTGTTGGCGTGGGTCTCCCTTCCATTTTTTTGCTTTTGCCTCATGTGTTTTTGCTGGTTATAGATGCTTTGGGCACTGTGCCACTGCTATTCAGTGCCACAGTGCAAGTGCTCCCTATGGTAAATTGATGTATAGATTAGTGATTCCATGATTGGTTGGTTTGGTTTACTTGTCAGACCCTAGTACAGTGCACTGTGTGCCCCCAGGGCTTGTAAACCAAATGCTGCTGGTGGGCTTGCAGCACTGGTTGTGCCACCCACAGAAGCATCCTGTAAAGTGTGTCTCGGGCCTGCCATTGCAGAGCCTGGGTGTAGTCTGGTACTGCCATGTTGACTGGGCAAGTGCACCCACTTGCCAGTCCCTAAACCTTCCCTTTTCTTCATATCAGACACCCCTATGGCAGGCCCAAGGGCAGGGTGCATTGTAAGTATAAGGTAGGACATGCCCTGGTGTGTGTGGCATGTCCTAATAGTGAATTACAGCCATTTTCGTTTTTCACTATTGCAAGGCTACCTGTTCCCCATAGATGCTTTGGGCACTGTGCCACTGCTATTCAGTGCCACAGTGCAAGTGCTCCCTATGGTAAATTGATGTATAGATTAGTGATTCCATGATTGGTTGGTTTGGATTACTTGTCAGACCCTAGTACAGTGCACTGTGTGCCCCCAGGGCTTGTAAACCAAATGCTGCTGGTGGGCTTGCAGCACTGGTTGTGCCACCCACAGAAGCATCCTGTAAAGTGTGTCTCGGGCCTGCCATTGCAGAGCCTGGGTGTAGTCTGGTACTGCCATGTTGACTGGGCAAGTGCACCCACTTGCCAGTCCCTAAACCTTCCCTTTTCTTCATATCAGACACCCCTATGGCAGGCCCAAGGGCAGGGTGCATTGTAAGTATAAGGTAGGACATGCCCTGGTGTGTGTGGCATGTCCTAATAGTGAATTACAGCCATTTTCGTTTTTCACTATTGCAAGGCTACCTGTTCTCCATAGGCCAGAATGGGCAGTTTGATTATTACATCTTATAATCCTAACTGACCCAGGGAACAAGGTAGAAATTCGAGTTTAGTATGCCTGAACTCAGAATGATAAAATACTTCTTTTAGTGAAGTTGGTATTAACATTCTGTGTTTGAAAATACCACTTTTAGAAAGTAGGTATTTTCTTGCCTAACTATCCAAGCCTGCCTCTGCTAGGTTGTGTATTCCTTGTCTGGAGTTTGAGTGACAGTGGCTGGGGGATTCTAGGAGACAGGGTGAGTCAGCACAGGGCTGAATAGAGAGATCTGCATGTAGATGGGTGGGAGGAGTTGCACCTGGGACCTGAATAGGGCTGTGCCTTCCCTCCACAATGCTGGCTCCACCTCCTGTGGTGCGTCTGATGTCCCTGGCCTACACTGTGAAAGGAAAGAAGGAGTCTTGTCAACACAGTGCTCCAGGACTGACCAGAACTGGTTTGGACTAGGCAAAGGCCTCTCTGCTTTCAGAGAACAAAGGGAAAATGAGTATAAAAGAGGGGACCCAAACCCCAGAACTTTAGATCACTTTTGGGAAACAAGAAGAACCTTTGATGAGGAGAGGAACCAGAGAGAAACTGAAGGAGGAGACTATCCCTAAGCTGAGCGCTGTTTGGGGGATTGGCCTGCAGTGGTTGCCTGACTGCCAAAGAAAGGAGAAAGGACGTTGTGCTACTTTCAATTCAACTTGTAAAGGATCTCCAAGGGCTTGAGATAGAGCTTGCCTCCTGCTGAAGTCTCAGGGACAACAGACTTCACCAACCAGCTTTCCCCTGCCTTCCCTTGTTGGGAATTGAAGTGCCTGCTGTTGAGCTGGGCCTTCTGAGAGACTGCGTGTCGCTGGGAGCTGGAAGCGCGACTCAAGACGAAGAAGCGTGCCGCCGCCGCAGCCGTTGTCGTCGCATCACCGGAGAAGATTGTCGCCGTCGCAGCAGACGCCGTCGCTTCACCGGGGAAGCGTGCCGCCGCTGCCGCTGTCGCCCTCGCATCACCCGAAGCGCCCCGCATCACCGGAGAAGAGTGTCGCTGTCGCAGCAGACGCCGTCGCATCACCGGAGAAGCGTGTCGCTGCCGCAGCTGCTGTTGTCGCATCGCTGAGGAAGCGTGCCGCCGCTGCCGCTGTCACATCGCATCACCGAGGCGCCCCGCATCACTGGAGAAGAGTGTCGCCGTCGCAGCAGACGCCGTCGCATCACCAGAGAAGCGTGTCGCAGGGCCTGTCGTGGTTCGAGGAGATTCACCGAATCATCGCACGGCCGTCGGGCGTGCACGCATCACACCTTCGTGGTCGCAACATCAAGAAAGCGCCATCTTTGTTTCATTGCACCGGATCTTCATCGCATCGCCACGGAAGCGCAGTAAGAAACCGACGCATCACCTCCCCATGCGGAGAAGAACCGACACATCCCCTACGCAGTAGTAGGGACCCGACACATCACCGTTCTTGCGTGTAAGGAACCGACGCATCACCTTCCCTGCAACACTTTCGTTGTATAGCGTTACACATCCAAAGGTACATTGAACTCAAAGTGTCGCATTTACCATCCAAAGAGAACTAAGCTAATTCTACCATTTTTAAGTATAGTATTGTGGATTTTTGTCGTTTGTGGTCTTGTGTTAAGTCTATATAAAAATACTTATTTTTATACTACAACTTGTGTGGTGTCCATCTGTAGTGTTGTCACTGGATTACTGTATGTGTTCACAAATGCTTTACACACTGCCTCTGAGATAAGCCTGCCTGCTCGTGCCAAGCTACCAAGGGGGTGAGCAGGGGTTATTTTAGTAGTGTATCCCCCTTACCCTGACTAGAAGCAAGGGTCCCTATTTGGTCAAAGGTACCTACCTCTGCCAACTGGAGACCCCCAAATCTAACATTGGTGGGCAGCGGTGAGGATTCTGGACTTGCATTTGTGACTCATATACAGTGATTGGTGAACACTACTAGTGAGTGCAGACCAAACGCAACCACATAATTTTGGTAGATTGTTTTTCCTGGGATTTTTTATTTTTGCCAAGAACTGCCAAGTTTAACCACCATGGATAAAGCAGCATCCATAGCATCTGTTGATTTTGATTGGGAAGAGGAGAAACTAGAATGCTACAATGTGAAACAGCTTAAGCACTTCTGCAGGAGATTTAAAGTTGCCATGACCGGTCTCTCCAAGAAGGATGAGTTCCAAAAGGTGCTGAGGGCCTGGGTCGAAGCAAGGAATACCCCTGAGAATGAGGAGGGGGCTGAGAATGCAGATGAGCAGCTGGAGGGGCCATTGGGTCCAGATGGGAGGAGAGCAACTTCCCCAGTAGGTAGCAGTGTTTTTGCCAAGGGCCTGTCCCCAGAGGAGTTGGAGGACAGGGAGAAGAGTAGGAAGCATGAGATGGAGCTTACCAAGCTCAAGTTGAATGGGCAGTTAGAATTTGAGTTGCAAACTAGGAAATTGGCCCTAGAGGAAAAGAGGATGCAACTGGATCATGAGAGAAGTTTGAGGGAGATGGAGTTAAAAGCAAGGAGCTTAGAAATTACTCCCTCTGGTGGCAGCGCACCGTCAATGCCTGTGGAAGCTAGGGTATATATTCCTAAGAATGTGGTTAAGGAATTTTATAAGAATGATGACATTGGGCAGTGGTTCAAGGCCTATGAAGTAGCCATGACCTCCCACTGTGTCCCTGAGAAGGATTGGGGAGCGGGGTTTTGGGGGCGGTTCCTTAGTGAGGGGCGAGATACCTTGTTAGACTTGCCCTCTGAAGTCCACAATTCTTATAGCCACATGAAAAATGCATTGATGTCCAGGTATGGGTTGACTCCTGAGTTGTATAGACAGAGGTTTAGAAATTTCAAGAAGATGGAGTCAAGCACATGGGTAGAATATATAACTTTCTTTTGCAGAGCATTGGATGGTTGGGTGAAGGGTAGCAAAGTGAATGATTTTGAGGGGCTCTTTGATTTAATTGCATGGGAGCACTTGTCAAGTAATTGTTTTCCAGAGCTACGCCAGCACCTTATTGATAGTAGGCTGACTAACCCTAGGAAGCTTGCTGAGGAGGCGGACTGCTGGGTGAGCACTTGGGTCCACAAGGGTCACGTGGGAGACTCCGCCAAAGGTGGGCAGGGTCCCCAGCAGAAGAGTGGGGGGGACAAGGGTAAACAGGGGTAGTTCCAGAAAGGGCCCCTAAGTAATCCCCAAGGGAACCAAGGGAAGGGTTCCCAGCCTCCCCCTGAGAAGAAGCCCGGGGCCCCGACAGGTAGGCCTGTTCACAGGGGACCCCTGAGGTGCTTCAAGTGTGGTGAAGTGGGCCATAAGTCTGTTGATCCCCAGTGCCCACAGTTTGGAAAGACAGCACCCACTGGTGCTCCACCCCGGCAGATGGCGAGTGTAGCCCTGGGGGAGGAGATGGGCGCCCAAGGTGGGTGGGGTCCCGCAGAGATGTCCCTTGTCTCTATAGGAGACTGTGAGGTGGTCCCCAGGACCCAACTGCCTGATAACACTAAAAAGTATAGGCAGTGGGTGACCATCAATGGCCATAGAGTGGAGGCTCTTCGAGACACAGGAGCCAGTGTGACAGCTGTCAAGTGTCACCTGGTGTCTGAAGAGCAGGTTGTCCCCAATGCATTTTACCCAGTTGTTGCCGCTGACAACACAGAGAGCCACTGCAAGGTGGCTCAGGTTTCCTTTGAGTGGGGGGTCTCTGGTACTCTTCAAGTAGCTGTGAGGCCAGCCATGCCTGTTGACTGTTTGTTGGGGAACGATTTGGAGAGCTCACCTTGGGCTAAGGTGGAGCGAAGTGCTCATTTGGAGATGTTGGGTCTGCCTGACTGGGCGTGTGTGACCACACGGTCCATGGCAGCCAGTAAGGGTGTTCAAGAGGACCTGGAACCTGAGAGGGGGGCCCAGGTGCCTGCCTTAAAGAGAAGAGGCAGGGGGCACGGGAAAACGGCCCCCGAAGTTCCCATGGTCCAGGAGGAGGTAGACCCTGAGGGGGATGCCCTGGAGCCTACAGGGGAACAGGTAGCTGAACTGTGGGACCTGCCTGAGCTGACCCATTGGCAGCAGGAAGGAGGACCCTCCAGGGAAGAGTTCTGCACGGAGCAGAAGAAGTGCCCTTCTCTTGTGGGTTTGCGGCAGCAGGCTGCAGACCAGGCAGCAGGTGATCAGTCTGGATCACATTGGATCTACTGGGAGAATGATCTCCTGTATACTGAGCCTAAGGTTGCTGAGCCTGGGTCAGCCCATGTGCTGGTGGTACACCAGCACTTCAGAGCCTTCCTACTGGGGCTGGCTAATGATGTGCCGTTAGCAGGACATTTGGGGTAGGACAAGACCTTTGAGAGGCTTGTCACCCACTTTTATTGGCCCCAAATGCGCAGGAGTTCAGATACTCATTGCAGGACCTGTCAGACTTGCGAGGCAAGTGGAAAGAGTGGGAGGAAGCAAAAGGCTCCTCTCCAGCCATTCCCTGTGGTCAGCACCCCCTTTGAACGGGTGGGTATTGACATTGTGGGGCCACTGGATCTCAAGACAGCCATGGGCAACAGGTTCATCCTGGTCTTGGTGGACCATGCCACCCGGTACCCGGAAGCCATCTCTCTCAGGACAGTGACGGCCCCCGTGGTGGGACGGGCACTGATGGGAATTTTCTCCTGTGTGGGGTTACCTAGAGAGGTGGTGTCTGACCGAGGTACAAACTTCATTTCCAAGTATATGAAGTCCCTGTGGCAGGAGTGTGGGGTAACTTATAAGTTCACCACTACTTACCACCCCCAAGGAAATAGGTTGGTTGAGAGATTCAACCGGACCCTAAAAGGCATGATTATGGGTCTTGAGGAACCTATGAGGCGTAAGTGGGACGTCCTCTTACCATGCCTGCTCTTTGCATATTGTGAGGTGCCACAGAAGTCTCTAGGGTTCAGCCCCTTTGAGCTTCTGTATGGTCACCCAGTGAGAGGACCTCTGAGTCTGGTCAAGGAAGGCTGGGAGCAAGCTCCCAGGAAACCTCCCCAGGATGTATATAGCTACATGCTGGCCTTAAGGAACAAGACTAGGCGTTTCAGGCAACTCGCTGAGGCGAATCTGGAAGCCAGCCAGGAGGAGATGAAGCGGTGGTACGACCAGAATGCCACTCTGGTAGAGCTTCAGCCTGGTCAGAAAGTGTGGGTCATGGCCCCAGTGGAGCCTTGTGCGCTCCAGGATAAGTGGACCGGACCCTTTGACGTGGTGGAGCGCAAAAGTCCTGTTACCTACTTGGTGGACTTGCGCTCTCCCAGGAACCCCTTGCGGGTCCTGCATGTCAACCGCCTGAAGCCCCACTTGGAGAGGTTCGAAGTGGGCATGCTCTTAGCGACAGATGCTGGAATGGAGGAGGAGACTGAGCCTCTTCCTGACCTCCTGTCGGCGACAGAGCGAGATGGGTCAGTGGATGGTGTGAACCTCTCTTCCACCCTGACCCCTGAGCAACAGAATGACTGCCACCAGTTGCTGGGACAGTTTTCTGATCTGTTTTCCCTGATTCCCAGTGTCACTGATTGGTGCGTCCATGATGTGGACACTGGAGATAGTCCTCCTGTGAAGCACAAAACTTACAGGGTGACTGACAGGGTGAGAGCTTGCATCAAGGAGGAGGTCTCCAAGAGGCTTGCGTTAGGGGTGGAGTCCTCTAACAGCCCTTGTGCCAGCCCAATGGTCTTGGTCCCAAAGGCTGCCCCACCGGGTGCCACGCCAGAACTCCGGTTCTGTGTGGACTACTGAGGACTCAATTCAGAGAATCACATGAACAGTGTTATATACCTGTTACTCTTTGTTCCGTGTGCATAGGAATTGTTGTCCTGTTTCTGGCACAACCAGTGCTGCAAGCCCACCAGCAGCATTTGGTTTACAAGCCCTGGGCACACTCAGTGCACTGTACTAGGACTGTGTGGTGTCCATCTGTAGTGTTGTCACTGGATTACTGTATGTGTTCACAAATGCTTTACACACTGCCTCTGAGATAAGCCTGCCTGCTCGTGCCAAGCTACCAAGGGGGTGAGCAGGGGTTATTTTAGTAGTTTATCCCCCTTACCCTGACTAGAAGCAAGGGTCCCTATTTGGTCAAAGGTACCTACCTCTGCCAACTAGAGACCCCCAAATCTAACAGGCATCTTAATTGTTTATGTTGTATAGATTGTAGAAAGCAAGACACACACTACCTGGTCTACCACTGACCATTCCCTGCAACAGGATGTACCACAGGTATGTAGGGGTGGTGTGGATAACTGCATATTTTTGACTTCTTCCAGAGAGTTTCATTGCCTACACCACATCCAACATGATAAGTATGAGAGCTGTTGATAGTGGAAATAGATTACAGCATAAAAAAATGTAAATCCGTATTTGTAAAGCGCAAACTACTCACCCTTATGGGTCTCAAGGCGCTGGGGGCCGTCATGGAAATTAAGTGAGCTATTGCCCAGAGTCACATGGTGCTGAGCTGAGGCCGGAGATCGAACCATGAGCCCTGTGCTCCTAAGTCAGCTGCCCTGGCCGCTGCACCACACCTCTCCACCACCTCTCCAGCATAATAGATTTAGGAAATCAAACAATGGTTAAATAAGAACAATTTGGGAAAAGGTGTGAGAGGGAGACAGACATGGCATTTAACTACTCCCATGTGCACAACACATTTGTCAAGGAAGGAAGATGATTATTAATTCAATTCAAACTTTAGCAGCCAACAGACTCCAACACTACACTAGACACAAAGAATGTAACATAGATATGACACATGCATTTGAAAAATATTTATAAGTAAGTTCACACTCACATAAATAGTACAACTGCATTGTGGCATTGTTCTTTGTGGGAGCAGGTCTGAACCACACAGCAGAAGCACCGGTTCATTGCAGGCTCGAACCAATGCTCAATATTATTCCAAAAGAAATAAAATTATCGGTTTCTAGTCCATATTGTGGTGCCTCTGTTTTGCCAGTAGGTAGACAGAGATGGGTCCTCTTCTTGTTGTGGACTGGACATGTATTTTTTTGTTTCTCCTGATAAGAGTCAGAACTGCTTCAAAGCCATAGAAAGTGGTGCAAACTGGCACAAAGTCTCAATAAAGTATTTACTTTACAGAGAAAAACATGTTTACATTAGAAACGAGCACTAAATGTAACACAAATGGTGCTTTGCACTGTTTGCACTGCTTTGTCCTCATCTGTACTACTTTTCATCAAGAGGTCATCCCATGGGTTGTCCAGATTACTTCCCATGAAAGGGCACCTCTCCAGTACAAAACCTATGCTAGACATCACACACATATCATTTCACTATGGTGCAAAGGTGGGGTCAAGGTTATATGTGGCTTGTTTGTGTGTAAGCACTTTGTTAAGAGAATAGCAGTGCCAAATCTTAGTAGATTTAGCACTGGAATGCTCTCTCCCTCTAGGCATTGAAGCCCAGCAATTCTGATTTATGTGCGGTGGGGCGTGGCCAACCAATATGGTCATGTGGACGTGGTCCACATGGGCTCCATCTGCATTTAATTTGAAAAGCAAGGCAACTGACACCCTGCTGTGGTAAATTGAGCCTGTCTGGAAAGCGGTGCGGACGGGAAGCAGAAAGTACCCTGGGAGCCATTTTTTAAACCCCCAAACCCGTCGGGGAGCAAAACAGTGGCACCATGGTGGGAACGTATGGCAGTTCTTAGACCCTGATGCCTGACCCTAACATGGCAGACTTGCCATGTGGCAAGATGGTGAAGTGTTACTTTCAGCCTCCCGTTACAGGGCCTTTGGAAAGGAGAGACTTGTGCACACCGATGCTGCCCTTGCATTTGGTTTCTTTTTTTTTCTTTTTAAGGCCAACTGATGAACACGAGCACTATTAACAGCAGTGAGGCCAGGGGTGACCCATCCCTTGTAGGCCCCCTGCAATGCAGCACTGAACACATTTGCATGCCCTATTTTCTCAGCAACCTCAGCCGAACTGGGGCCCTAGGAGTCATGCCCTGTAATTTTCTTTGCAGCGTCCTGATTATCCCCCTTGCCAAGTCCCCAATGGCCAGATGAACTTTAACTATAGAGGGCCTGTTTCTTCAGACACCTGGAGGAGAGCTGACCCATTGCAAACAGTGACACTCTAGCCCCAGACAACTCATTAACCTTATCACTGCAGCATTGGGTATGAAGCAGCCCTACAGGTTATAAAGTGATGTTCAATTGTGTGAGTTTTGTTTGATGGACGTCTCACCACATACATTGGGAGCTACAACTAGAATGCGACGCAAAGGTACACTGCTTGTTATTTACCCTATTAACGAGCATGCTGTAAACACCATCAATGTACAGCCATTCCCTCTGAACCCACCTATTGCCTTAATGCCTCTGAAAAAGCCTCAGTCCAATAGAGTTTAAAGCTATTTTGTGCCAGCGGAGGCTAGTGACGACTCTCTTGCTGCCAGTCAGGGTGATATGATGGCTCTCACAAAGGAAGATCTCCTGTCCTCCCTAAGGACTTTAAAAGGGAGACTGATTTTGCCTCCTCACTAGAAGCTCTCAAGTCTGAAATTCATATTAATCTAGCCTTCCTACAGCAGGATGTGCACTTAATGGGCACCCAGACACTGGACCTCGATACTAAAGTACAAGGGCTAGAGCACCGAATAGGCCGGATGGAAGACTCAACTGATCTCCTCCAGGTACAGCTTCAGGCCTCCATTCTGAAATTTGAAGAGCTAGAAAACAGGTCACAGCGAGATAACAACTAAATTCACAATGCGGAGGAAGGTGCTAAAGGCCCAGATCTGGAGACCTTTGTTGTGGGCCTGTTTTCCGAACTGTTGGGGCATGAGCCGGTGTAGGTTAAGCTTAACAGAGTCCATCGAGTTGGCCTGCAAATTCTAGGTGGGGAGAGACACGCCTGTGATGTTCTGGCAAAACTCCACTACTTTATAGTGAAGGACTTAATATTGCAAGCTGCACGAAAATCAGAAGCAATCTCATTTCAGGGTGCCCCATGCTCTCTTTTTCAGGTCATCACCCCTGCCACACTAGCCCATCAGCTGCAGTTTCGCCCAGTCATGGACTTACTTCATTGAGAACGCATCAAGTATCAATCGACCTACCTGTTTGGCCTCCCCTTCAACTTCTAAAACAAGACTCACCACTTAGCGGATCTCTCAGATGCAGCGGCCTTGCTGGGAGTGTTGACCCCAGAGAGTCAGCGATTGGATAGCGACCAGGAGGACCCATCTGGGAGCTTACGGCCAACACGGTGATGGGACAATGGCTTTCATAGCGACGTCCTAGTAACCAGAGAAAGAGTTAAACTGATGGCAGTGTCTTCATTGTTTGCCACATAAATTCTGTCTCACGTATTGGGTACCAAGATAAGCTGGAGCCAGTTAATTATTTGTTGACTGAGTGAATGGAAGTGTTTTCCTTACTGGTCGCAGCTGCCATCTGATAGAGGCTCTATAGATTGTGGGATGGTAGGCTCTCTTCTCCTGAGATACTTGTTTATGAGATGTTGGTTTGCCTTGATAATAATTTTCTTCTATTGAAATGCATTAGTGGTTTCTGACATACATTCCTATATTGATGCATTGTGCTATTATATTTCTATTCTGTTGGGGACTTAAAGTCATTGGTTTTTCCCAGGATCTCTTACTAGAGATGGCCTCTTATGGCACGAAATTCACAAAACAATTAGAAAATTCTTCCATTTGAAAGACCCATGAGACACTAATCTATCGAATACGTGGGGCGCATTTAAGGCAGTACTAAGAGGGAAATGTATAGCTCTCCTGTCCACTCTGAACAATCACAGATCAGAAGACAGGCTTGCACTTGAAGCTAAACTTCAAGGAGCAGGACAGGCTCTTAACGAAAACCCGACTTTAGCCCTGCAAAGGAAAGTCACAGCACTGAGGGGGAAAGTCAACACAATCTACACCAATAGAGCAGAGTTCACTCTCCTATGCTTTAAAGAAATGACACATGATCAGGGTAATAAAGTGGATCTCCCTTAGTGAGATACTCAGAGACAAACCCGAGAAAGAATACATTGGGAACATTAATCGAGAGTCTGCCGGCTACCTGGGAAGATGAGAAGGCTAAGGCGTTGGGTCAATTCTATGAGTGCCTCTACGCCACTGACCCAGTAAATGAAGCAGCACAATTAGATTACCTAGATGGAGTGGAGCTTCCCGGGTGACGGCGGACCACAAAAAAGCTTTAGGGGGTACTATATAAGATGACGAGGTCAAGGCAGGCAATTAATGCTCTGTAACTCCATAAATCACCTGGGACTGATGGGTTCACAGCCCAATTTTATAAAACCTTTAGCTCCAACCTAGTACCTCATCTGACAGCTTTACAACTACATGGCTAAGACTCGTGCAGTCACCCCTTCAATGAGTGAAGCATTAATATTGGTTACACTAAAACCCATCAAGGACCAACACTCCTGTGGCTCATGTAGACCTATCACGCTTCTCAACCTAAATGCCAAACTGTAGTCCAAGATTTTGCCCACCAGACTGGATGATATTATTCCCTACCTGATCCACCGAGATCAGTCCGGTTTGATCAAGGGCATCCAAGCACATGATAATGTATGGAGGGTGGTACACTTGGACAAAAAATCTACTAAAAAAAGTATTCTAGCAGTATCAATCTGTGCTTAACTTTGAGAAAGCTTTTGACTGGGTGGATTGGTCCTTCCTCTTCCATACCCTACGATGATTTGGCTTCTGTGAACAATTCATAGTCATGGTGCAGGCTAACTATGCCAAGACACAATCGCGCGTGTTGGTCAATGGAGTGGGCTTTGACCTTTTCTGCCTAGGGAGAGGGATGAGACAGAGGTGTTCCCTCTCCCCACTCTTGTTTGCTCTTAGTATTGAACCCTTAGTGACCAAAATACGCATGACTCCCTCCATTCGAGGCCTTCTATTTGAGTCGACAGAACGCGAAATCTCAAATTTTGCTGATGGTGTGTTGTTATCTCTTATTTCCCCTCAGACATCACTGACGGCTCTACAAACAGAGCTACAGACCCACGAAGAGGTGGCAGGCTTTTGCATTAATCTGCACAAATCCTTTTTGCTAAATGTGACCTTGCCTGCTCGCGAAATGGAAGCACTAGTGAGTTCCATGCCTTTACAATGGGCCAAAAAAGACATCACTTACCTAGGAATCAAAATCACCCATAGAATAGCTGACCTATACTGATCGAACTATCCTCGTCTCTTACAACAACTAAAAGCAGACATGAAGAGATGGATACCCATGTAAATCTCATGGCTTGATCGCATCATCGCGATCAAAATGACTGTCTTGCCGAAACTATTGTATCACCTTCAAGGGCTCCCTATCGATATAGATCGCGAACTTCTACACACCATTCGCTCCTTAGTAACCCACTACATCTAGCAAAACCTCAAAGCTTGTCTACCATACAAAACGTTGAGGCTACCAAAAGACTCAGGAGGCCTGGCCCTGCCTGACTTTCACCTATATTATTAAGTGGCACTGTTGAGGAGGATCTCTGAATGGTCCTTACAAGAATCTGACAAACATTGGCTGCACATGGATAGAGCTGTGGTAGGCTGATATATATGGAATGTACTATGGAAGCCAAAGGTAGAGCGTCCCCTTAATGCATATCTTAGTACTCCAACTAAAACGATTCTTAAAGTGTGGGATGAGGTAAATCGGATTGCTGAATGGACCACTTTTCCCTCTCCTTTCACCTTGATTCATTATAACCCGGTCTTCATGCCTGCGCTTAAACCAGGCCCCTTTCACCTATGGAGGGATGTGGATTGCCTCACCATTTCTGACTTGTTTCATGGTTGGGACATCCTCACCTGTGAGAATTGTCAGCGAGACTTCAATCTTCCGAATTCGGAACGCTATCGCTGCACACAAAATGAAACACTGGGTACTCCCCTAGGACATCAGGACAGCAGCCACCATGGACCTCACCCCTATTGAACAGTTTGCAAGATGAGTGGGGGTTTCAAGAGGGTGTATCTTCTTTATCTACTCCCTACTTCTCAACACTACTATCACCCCTCAGCCCTGCCACATTGCCTTTTGGCAGCAGACTTTTGAAGAGACAATGCCAGAGGAGAAATGGCACAAAATCTGGAGAGCTATCCCCAGATTCAACCATTCTATGTATATGCAAGAGGGGCACTATAAAACACTTTTCGACTGGTACGTTTGCTCTGCCAAACTGAAATTGTTTTTCCTGCTACGTCCAATCTCTGTTGGAGGGGCTGTGGGTTGCTTGGGGACTTCCATCACATATGGTGGGACTGCCTGATCATCCATCTGTTCTGGACCTAAATTCTGCCCCAAATTCAAGACATCCTGGGGTACCCGCCCCCGACTTCCCCTGGGTTTGGAGATGAATCTCTCAAGTATCAAACGTCTGGTGACAGAGCGATGCTATGGTTGTGCCTTGGTGCATCTAAGAATGCTCTGGTCGCCGCATGGAAGAAGAAGGAAGCGCCTTTTGGATCTTTCTGTCACTTTTGACACAGTAAATCTTGCAGTCCTTTTGGAGTGGTAGGCAGATATTGGGATTACAGGCTCAGCTTATGATCTTCTTTCTTCATTTTTAGGAGGTTGAGAGCAACATGTGGCCCTTGGGGAGTTCAATTCTAAATCTTTCACCCTACCTTGTGGGGTTTCCCAGGGGTCATCCCTCGGCCCTACACAATTTAATATTTACGTGGCCCCTTTAGCCAAGTGAATCCAGTTGTTTGGTATTGCCATAGTAGAGTACACAGATGACACTCAGATCGTTGTGTTAAATTTAATCTCCAGCAATGTGGAGGAGGTTACTGATCAGTTCAATAGGTGTATGACAGCCATTGCTAGTTGGATGAGTGGCAATTGCTTAAAGCTGACTCCCCAAAAAACAGAGGGGCATATTTACAAGGAAATGACGGAGAGCGGAGCTGCAACAAAGTTTGCAGCACCACGCTCCACCGTTACCAAAATTCAGGGATGCGCTGTATTTACAACAATAAGGCGCACCCATCTGTTTTCCCTAGTGCTGGAACTAAAAATAGCTGCCGAGCGCCAACACAGACACCCTTTCGCCATAATGCAAGGGTGCCTGTGTTGCAGCAAATGATTGTTTATGTGCAGGAAGTTGTCCCTTCCTGCATATAAACAATCAATGATGGCAATTTGCTACTTCTATGTGTGCTGCAGAATGCAGCACACATAGAAGTAGCAAATCGCCATTTTTTAATGATTTTTTAAGTACAGGAATGGACACATTCCTGAACATAAACAATGAGTAATGGCATTTTGCCTTTTCAATGTCTGCTGCAGAATGCAGCACACATAGAAAAAGCAAAAACGAGGAGGAATAAGAGCACTTCTCCTTGTTGTGGCATTCTAACAACCTGCTGCTGGATGGTGTTAGTTTTGAGATCAGCCTCAGATTTACACCTCCTTATAAATTTGGGGCAGCTTCAAAAATCAATGGGTGTTGTGGTGGAACGCCCTCGGCAACACCCATTGCATGCCCCTTTCACACAGATGCCTGCGTGAAGAGTTACCATATTTACAAGGCAGTGTTAAGACAAAAAAAGTGGCTTAACGCCTCTTTGTAAATATGATGCAGGGCATTGCACCACTAGAATGTAAACAAAATGACGTTCCAATGGCGCAATCCCCTTGTAAATATGCCTCAGAGGTTGTCCTTTTCATTTTGGAATCAATCATGGTGGCCTCAGTCTCTTGGCCCTTTTCCTCTACCAGCCTCTAAAGTAAACAATTTAGGTGTGGTATTTGATGGTGAGCTGTCATTTGTGGGGCAGATTAACAAACTGTCATCATCATGCTTCTTTATAACTAGAATGTTGAGGAAGGTGCTACCTTTTATTCCTCCACACTTGCAAAAAATCAGTGGTCATCTCCCTAGTTCTATCTAGGCTTGATTATTGCAACTTTCTTCATCTTGGTATCAAACAAAATCCATTAAACAAGCTCCAGATGTTGCAAAATACAGCCTGTCACTTACTTAAGAAAATCCCTAAATTCAAGTCTGCAACAGATGCACTGGGGGAGCTCCACTGGCTCCCTGTCAGGAAAAGGATCGCCTTTAAGGCCCTATGCCTGGCACACAAAGTGTTGCATGGATCAGGACCAGAGTATCTTAAAAGCAAATTCAGGTGGTACTGTCCAGAAAGATTACTACAATGAGCCTCTTCAAGTCCAGTGATCAGCCACAGAGTTAAGAGAACAGCATGTGGTGGTCGTAGTTTTGTATATTCCACCTGTAATTTGTGAAATAGACTGTCCCTGCGTCTTGAAAAGTCAGGTCATTTTTCTTCAGTTTCGTAAGCGGTTTAGAACTTGGTTGTTTTCACTTTCCTTATAGCCCTTTAGCTCTTTTTAGGTTTCGCCTAGGCAGCGCATGCGCTGTCTCGGCGAGAGATGCTGTATACAGTATAGTGGGGGGAAGCTCCGCCTACTTTCCGCCCATAAATTTGATTGGCTACAATGAAAAATCCTGCATTTTGATTGGTTTTTGGCGTCTTAGTCCCGCCTCCTGACTGCCATGGCGTCATTTTTCCTCTTCCGAGGCTATCAGCCCCTTTACTAGTAAAACCGTTTTGTTTCCCTGTCTCTCCCCGTTCCCTCCCGCAGTCTGTAACTTTTTGTACCACAACCACCCCCTCACCCCCTCCCGTTCGTGCCTTCTTTCATGCCGGCACTTCCATTTAAAATGCAATAGGTCTCGGGTAAATCCGAGTCCTATTGCATTTTCAATGCTTGTTTGTCCCGTGATTGGTTGGTGACTTTGCACTATATTTTGCCTGGCCTGTCCTAATGACATGCGCAATACAAACAGCTCTCTTACGCTGCCTTATATTCTACGCATGCTGCATTTTCTTAATTCTTACTCGAAGCCACGAAGCCTTGGTGGCGATGAAATAGTGCTGGCAGATTTATTATACCGGGAAGGGAAACGGCTCACGCATCCATATACCTTTGATTATTTACGCCACATGGTGCCGCTTCAAAAATGCACACAATGCTAACATGTCTCACGCGTAACTATAATTTGACATACTGTACATGCGAGAATGCTTCTTATAGCTATATAACGCAAACACCGGCTACATTAGGCAAGGACGTGTTTTATTTTTTAATCACAGGATGCTGAGCGGATGCCAGGCTCGAACCTGCTTTCTCAGGCTTGAAGATCGGTAGCACACAAGGAAGCACCCCGCCCGCGCTGGGAGATCCAGCAACCACACGTGAGGCAGGGCGGGCGGGGCTGACAGAGAGAGCTGTTTCCCTCCTGTTAATTAGTACTATTTTCATGAATAAAGACCTGAGCGTTCTAATTGCAATTTAGACCCAGTGTTGGCCGACACTTGCAGGCAGCAGCTTACAAAATCTCTGACTTTTGCAGAGAAAATGTGGTTTTAACAAGCCAGGTGTACGTTTATTTTTGTCTTCGATTTCTACATAATTAAAAAAAAAATCTTCTTTTTACAACAATCAAATCGCAAAGTCCAGTATTTTAATTAATATTTTGAGTTAGCATTTCACTGTTACTAAATACTTCATTTCATGATAACTGGACCAAAATAAACTTGTATTGTAAAAAAATATTTAACCCGTAATGTAGTCCTGTATTGCTGTTTCTGGGTTGTAGCGACTTTTACGAGCCACACTGCTTTTGAGTTTGTCGTTTATGATATCCTCTGAACCCCTCAATGGCAGTGAAGATTCCTACACATGGTTACTCACTCTGTACCCTCTAGACACAGGCTAAATGTTTTTGCAGACTTGCATTTAAAACCAAGCAACCAAAATTACAGATTAGTATGTGTCCGATTGATGACCCCCAACATCCTGTCAATGCTCTGCATTCATCAACATTCACTGTTTTATTAAAGTATTATAAACAATATGTGTGTTTAACCAAATGCGGTGGAACATATTGGTGGTGCATGTTTTGAGGAAGCTGTTAAGAACTGGCTGCCTCTTGTGTTCCTGCTAAAGTGATTGGTAGTCTTCGGACAAGTGGAATGCCGAGAATGCTCTGATATCTGCTCGGATGAGAATAAATCTCTTGCAATGTCAAACCCCGAGCAACCTCTGATGTAATTGTAATTGTAATTGTAAGTAGCATTTATATAGCGCAGCTGTCACCCAACGGGCATCCTGGCGCTGGGATTACCTAAATCACTGTTCAGCTATAAAACTATGAATCATCATGCGCCAATCTCTCAAGGCTATTCTTTTGGAAAGAGCCTGGTTTTTAGCTTTTTTCTAAACTGCAGTAAGTCATCAGTCTGTCTGAGTTCACTTGGTAGTTCATTCCATAGCCTTGCGGCTGCATAGCCAAATGATCTACCTCCTAGTCGGGTTTTCTTGACTCGTGGGGTACATACTAGGTGGGCTGCCGAGGAACGAAGACTTCTAGCTGGGGAGTACCAAGTAAACATTCTCTGTAATGGTTTAGGCCCCATTTTGTGTGCCGCCTTATGAACAATGCAAAGTGCCTTAAATTGAATTCTTTGCAGAATAGGCAGCCAGTGGAGATCCCTTAGTGCTAACGACGCAGAAGATCTGCGTTGTCTTTTTAGTGCCATTTTAGCCGCAATTGTTTGTATTCTTTGCAGCCTTTTTGTTAGAGTCACCGGTGCTCCAAGAAGCAGTGCATTACAATAATCCAGTCTACTCATAATAATACTCCTTACCACCTGGGGTCTAGCCGAAATTGGTAAAAGAGGGAGTATTTTCCGTAGAACTCTGGAGTAGAGAAATGCATGTATTCACTGTTTTATTCACTTGGGATTCTAACTGTAGATTACTATCCAGAAACACCCCCAAGTTACGCACTGTCTTGGCTGGCCGTGGTGGATTGTTCGCAGCAACCGGCCAGAAGTCCACTGGCAATGGACGGGGTATTTTCTTTGCTGTACAATATATGACCTCAGTCTTGTCTCCATTGAATTGCAGCGAATTCTCCCTAAGCCAACCTGCAGTTTCACGCATACAGCTGTGAAATTTATCCAGTGATACTGCTTGATTCCCTTCAAAAGAGAAAACAAGTTGAGTATCATCTGCATAGTTAACCACTTCAATACCAAAAGACTTAACAGTGTACATGAGTGGACGCAGGTAAAGATTGAAGAGAATGGGACTTATGGCTGAGCCCTGCGGGACCCCATGTTTTATATCGCTACTTTGAGAAATAAAAGGTGACATGGCCACTGCCTGCTGTCTCCCTGTTAGGTACGACCGAAACCAGTTCAATTTACAGTGGACTGGTAGGAGCTGCTAGTCAGTGAGAATGTTGAGGGCGATGTGCTTGACCTTAAAATAAGCTGGTAGTCTCAAACATTCTTTTAATCTCTGCATAATTTAACCATGTGCACCCTATTGTACAGTTTATTCTATATATATATATATATATATATATATATATATATATATATATATATATATATATATATATATATTCACTGAAAATACCATAGGTTTCAGGCACGTTATAGTTAGAAATTAGCATTTAAAAAACCTTAGAAATTCACTGAAAAAACCATAGGTTTCAGGGGCGTTATAGTTAGTTGGACATTTCACTCGTACAAAACCATAGAAATTCCCCGTTATAGTTAGTTCAGCTAACTATAACTTGCGCGCCCGCAATGCACTGCTGATGACGTCACATATTACATCACTCATGACATGGTCAGTGACATCACTCATGACATCACTGATGACATCTCAAATGACATCACTGATGACGTCACTGATGACATCATCCTTGTGATAGAGTGGCAGACCTCCTCTCACCCTAATATAACCTTTGATACACACACTCAAAAATACAAACTAACATTTTCAAAACAATGGACATACCAATACCAGTTACAACGCACCTATTCAGTAATTCCAAGATCTACACACACATCCACTCATTCACCAACAGTCCCTATACAGTCACTCATACATGTACTCACTCATCATATGTACTCATACACCTATACATCCTGTTACACACCG
Source organism: Calotriton arnoldi (assembly GCA_963921515.1). Classification (NCBI taxonomy): domain Eukaryota; kingdom Metazoa; phylum Chordata; class Amphibia; order Caudata; family Salamandridae; genus Calotriton; species Calotriton arnoldi. The sequence goes on from CAWUFW010017385.1 coordinate 45,748, forward strand.
CCACTCATCCATAGAGTTACTCACACACATAGTCACACATGCAAACAAAGTATCAAACATCCATTTACTTGCATATACAGTTATACACACACTACCACACTTACTTCTACAGAAACTTACACATACTTACTCTCTTAAACAATCACTTATAGAAACACCTACTTATTTGTACAGGAACTCTTCCAATCTCTCACTCTCACATATACTCACTTATATACACCAATACTCACATATACTAGTTTAAAACATATGTAGTTACTCATAAAGACACTATTGAGACAGTCATTCACTCACTAACACACCCATACACATACTCATCCACCTATACAGTCCTGCACACATGCTGTCTTCAACACATACAAAGAGTGAGTCACTCATTCATGCATCTATGCACTAAGTAATACCCCCACCGAACCATACAGACACTCAGACACTCATACTGATACTCAAAAAACCAACTAATAACCCATATAGACACTCATGTAGCTACTCACCAACCCATGCAGCCACTTATACACAAAGTGAGAGACTGATACAGATATTTTCATATTTAAACATTACTCACTAACCCATGTATTCACTAAGATACACTTAGTCAGTTATACAATCAATTTTACAAAAAAGAAATCATCCATTTAGACACTTATATAATACCCATTTATTCTTCCATCGACCTTGAGATATACATATATAAAACATATTTAATTTTCAGAAAAACACACATTCACTGGATGATGTCATCAGTGATGTCATCAGTGATATCATTTGAGATGTCATCAGTGATGTCATGAGTGATGTCACTGACCATGTCATGAGTGATGTAATATGTGACGTCATCAGCAGTGCATTGCAGGCGCGCAAGTTATAGTTAGCTGAACTAACTATAACGGGAGAATTTCTATGGTTTTGTACGAGTGAAATGTCCAACTAACTATAACGCCCCTGAAACCTATGGTTTTTTCAGTGAATTTCTAAGGTTTTTTAAATGCTAATTTCTAACTATAACGTGCCTGAAACCTATGGTTTTTTCAGTGAATTTCTAAGGTTTTTTAAATGCGAATTTCTAGCTATAACGTGCTTGAAACCTATGGTTTTTTCAGTGAATATATATATATTTATTATACTATGTATACATGTGAAAATGTCTCGGTCCCCTGTTTGCCTCGGTGGCACGGAAAAAATGGGTGGAACTGTCAGCACGCCGACGAGGTCCTCTTATGGCTCCGATGACGTCATACGGTGTCGCGAGCGGAGCCGTGCTCGTTGACGTGGGAGAGCTAGGAAAGAATTTCTGTGGAATGCTGGTGCAGTGGATATTCACCTAAGTTTTCAGGCTAGTCCTTTGGGTGCAACTGTTTATGTTGCCACTCCAGAAACCGAAACCAGTGATCTGAGGGCAGAGGCCCTGCAGATGGCACACGAGGTGGGGTGCCCAGTCGTGTGCACCGGCGGGGCAGCGAAGTGACAAGCACCACAACCCACAAAAAAGGTAACGAGGGCACTGAATAACACAGGATCTTCTCTTTGTATCTGGCAGGAACAACAAAGTTAAAATGCCCTAGTACCAAAATGTAGAATTAGTGCTACAACGGTCTTCAAGAGGACCTGCGATGCCGCTTCTGCCTCCCGTACCCTGTAGGCGGCACATGGGTCACACGGTATGGTCATACTGCGGTGGGACGCACACTCGTTGACCTCTCATGGGACTGCTCCACACTTCAGGGAGGACGCTTTCCATTAGCTATGTTTTCTGATGACAGGTCGCGCCGGCCCCGTCCAACAACAGAACAACTTTAGATCCAAACAGACTCTTCCACTCTCTCACCGGAAGTGAAACCAGGCCACGCGGACACTTTCACAATACAACAGCCGGGAATGCACTTTTCGGTAAAAAACCACATTCCTTCCTCCTAATTAATCAAATAAACGTCTGAAGAACAGGGGCCAGCTTCGATCGGTAAACAGCCGTTACAACGACTTTTTTTACTTTGTGATACCATTACAACGCATGCATTACCACGCATGCATTGTACATCACGAAGTCATTACTACGCATTTTTTTAGAACGCATGGTCATTTACCACGCATGCCTTTACAACGAATTTTGTTGTAAAGGTATGTATGGTAAATGACCATGCGTTCTAAAAAACATGTAGACGATCCATTTCGTTGTAAGGAAACAGAGGCTGTTCCGTTTCCTCACAACGACGTGCACCGCCCCTCAGAGATGACATGAAGCAGGAACCACGAGGAGAGAGGAACCATGAGGAGTGAGAGGTAAGGGGGAGTGGGCATGGGGTGGGGGTTTCTTTTCTAGGGTTTAGGGTAGTGCAGTGGTGTTTGGGTGGTGTAGGGGGTCGTGCTGGGGGTAGTGTTTTAGGGTCTAGGGTAATGCAGTGGTGTTTGGGTAGTGTAGGGGGTCATGCTGGGGGTAGTGTTTTAGGGTTTAGGGTAGTGCAGTGGTGTATGGGTAGTGTAGGGGGTCATGCTGGGGTCGTGTTTTAGGGTTTAGGGTAGTGCAGTGGTGTTTGAGTAGTGTAGGGGGTCATGCTGGTGGTAGTGTTTTAGGGTTTAGGGTAGTGCAGTGGTGTTTGTGTAGTGTAGGGGGTCATGCTGGGGGTAGTGTTTTATGGTTTAGGGTAGTGCAGTGGTGTTTGGGTAGTGTAGGGGGTCGTGCTGGGGGTAGATTTAGGGTTTAGGGTAGTGCAGTGGTGTTTGGGTAGTGTAGGGAGTCGTGCTGGGGGTAGTGTTTTAGGGTTTAGGGTAGTGCAGTGGTGTTTGTGTAGTGTAGGGGGTTGTGCTGAGGGTAGTGTTTTAGGGTTTATGTTAGTGCAGTGGTGTTTGGGTAGTGTAGGGGGTAGTGCTGGGGTAGTGTTTTAGGGTTTAGGGCAGTGCAGTCGTGTTTGTGTAGTGTAGGGGGTCGTGTTTTAGGGTATAGGGTAGTGCAGTGGTGTTTGGGTAGTGTAGGGGGTCGTGCTGGGGGTAGTGTTTTAGGGTTTAGGGTAGTGCAGTGGTGTTTGTGTAGTGTAGGGGGTTGTGCTGAGGGTAGTGTTTTAGGGTTTATGTTAGTGCAGTGGTGTTTGTGTAGTGAAGGGGGTCATGCTGTGGGTAGTGTTTTAGGGTTTAGGGTAGTGCAGTCGTGTTTGTGTAGTGTAGGGGGTCGTGTTTTAGGGTATAGGGTAGTGCAGTGGTGTTTGGGTAGTGTAGGGGGTCATGCTGGGGTTAGTGTTTTAGGGTTTAGGGTAGTGCAGTGGTGTTTGGGTAGTGTAGGGGGTAGTGCTGGGTATAGTGTTTTAGGGTTTAGGGTAGTACAGTGGTGTTTGTGTAGTGTGGGAGGTCATGCTGGGGGTATATTTAGGGTTTAGTGTAGTGCAGTGGTGTTTGGGTAGTGTAGGGAGTCGTGCTGGGGGTAGTGTTTTAGGGTTTAGGTTAGTGCAGTGGTGTTTGGGTAGTGTAGGGAGTTGTGCTGGTGGTAGTGTTTTAGGGTTTAGGGTAGTGCAGTTATGTTTGGGTAGTGTAGGGTGTCGTGCTGGGGGTAGTGTTTTAGGGTTTAGGTTAGTGCAGTGGTGTTTGGGTAGTGGAGGGGGTAGTGTTTTAGGGTTTAGGGTAGTGCGCCCAACCAGCCACAATATCCGTGGACAAATGGGATCCTGAATCTTTGGAACGCTCCGTCAATTGAATAATTTGGGTCAAGGGCCGTACCCCATCCAAGACCTATCAATTCCTTTCTTGGGATCCCTCATATACTTGGAGAAAAAGGTACATAGTTTCTCATCAATTTCAGACGTGTGTGCCACCTTCCCCTTCAGTGAGGGCCTGGGGCATTCTCCCCTCATCCTATTCCTGACCTCCCTTTCAAGGGGTTGATGGATTTTCCTCACCACATACTCTGCCACTTTGGCGTCAGGTGTCCACTCTGCCGACCTAGGATGGTAAATTTGGGTAGGCTCGAACATGTCCGAGTGGACCCTGTCCGCAACCGGGGACTGAGAGGAGTGGGACTCTGGACGCCAGGGACGCCCCGAGTCCTTATCCTCATCGGAGGAGAAATCGTCCTCCGATACACCCTCTCCCTCTAAGGGAAACCCGCCGTCGGGGTCTACAATAGTGGTGACGGTGTCGCAATTTTCTCCGGGCTTCTCCTCCTCCCGGCAGGGTGCATGTTTTAGCGTTCGCGCACTCTTGAGGAAGGTCTCCGTAAGTTTATCAAATCCTTCCAAGTGCCCCGCGTTATGCTTAACGGCCCTTTTATTCCCCATCTGGGAGCTACTTGGACCCGCCACCACCAGATCTGGGTCACTGAACACCCCAGGGATGCTTTTCGCCAGCTTATCAACCTGATCCCTAAGAGGAGCCAGCGCCCTAGAAATAGCCAGAGAGACGGCTTGGTCCATTGCTGGAGGGAGAAGTTGGGGGGCCATTCCTCCTCCACTTCCTGGTAGGAGGAGTAAAAATGGTCTTCTGGAGAAGACATGATAGCAGAGGGTGTGAGCACAGAACAAATGCCCTTAAAATCCTTAAGACAGCCCCCTCGCCGGTGCTCCAACAGCTGGGCTTTCCCCAAAGCTGTTATAAGAATAGACTGAGGCGCAATACCAATTACCACCACCAGGTGGCGCTGGTCACTAACATGGCCATGTGGGGAAATCACCGCGTAGCGGTGTCAAAATTAGGCGAGGGTTGGTCGGGAATCAAGCGGACACTAAAGGAGTGACCGGATTCCCAAACGCGCGTAAAGACCAGCGGGAGCGCTCGACGGAGCTGCCTCGCTCGGACCAGACGCGCCTGACAGGATCTCACCGCGCGCAGAGCACACAGCGGGAGAAACTGCGAGGGGGAGAACGTGCTCGGGCAAGAGCCTGCTGCGCAGGGAATATGAAACAATAACAAGGCAATAATGCTAATAACGTGCACAAGAAACCGCTATACAAACAGCAACAACGTCAGATTAAGCCAAGAATGTAAGGATTGCACTTAACTGACGAGCAGTGAAGAAAGAGGAAGCGGAAGGGACGTCACAATATTATATACGATGGACTGTGATATGATTGGACTATAGTTGCCTTGGAGACTACCCCTTAATGGTTCATGGGTTGTGTAGTCTTTTGTTTAATGATTGTTGTGTTACGTTTTCTTTGAACTGCTATGCAAATAAAGTGAGGAAAGATATGCATAATCCTCGCCTCCGTCCTGCCATAGAATTCATTAAACTTTATTTGATCTGATTTAGAAACATAGATCATAAAAGTGTACATAAAAACAGTAAATCCTTTTTCCTAATACAATACAATGGTGTTAGAAATGGGGGTCTCTAGTTGGCAATGGCTGGCCACTGTCCAAGTAGGGACCCTTCTTCCTAAGTCAGAGTGAGAGGGCTACCCTCTTTAATACCCCTGCTCAACCCTGTGGTAACGTAGCACGAGCAGGTAGGCTATCTCAGAGGCAGGGTGTGAAGCATTTATGACCATACACAGTAACACAGTGAGGAACAATACAGAGGGACACCACACCAGTAGTTATAAAAAATAAGTATCTTTATATAAAGGCAGATTTATCACAAGACCAATAACTGTAAAAGCCACAATACTGTCAAAAATAGGATAGCTGTTGAAGGGCTGTCAAAGATAGCTCAAAGGTTGCAAGAATAAGGTTCAAATTCAAGGCAGGGGTCTCTGTGCTCCTTTCTCGTTCAGAGGTTGCAAAAATTATGTTCAAATTCAAGGCAGTGGTCTGTGCGACCCTTTCTCTCATGAGACTGTCAAAAATAGGATGGCTGTTGAAGGACTGTCAAAAAATAGTTCAAAGGTTGCAAAAATAAGGTTCAAATTCAAAGCAGTGGTCTCTGCGACCCTTTCTCTCACAAAGTACCTGGGTTTAGTAGCAAAACCAACAAAATGTCGCAAAGAAGTGGTAGCGATGATTCTCGGCACGCGAGGCCGGCGATGCGTTGAAATCCTTGCCGCAAGGGAGGATGATGCGCCGATCTGCGTGATGCGTGCGGAGACACTGCGACCAACTTCTGCACGCTAGGCCGCCAATGCGATGACTTTCTTGCCGCGAGGGAGAAGTCGATGCGACGATCCTGTTGCGCTGTGCGATTGTGTTGCGATGCGAAGAGATGACGCTCCGCGAGGGAGCGACGAAATCCGGTGCGATGCGATGAAAATGGCGGACGCACGGCGTCCGCAAAGCGATGTCTTGAAGCGATGATTTCTTTAGGGGTTGCGAGCACTCGGCGACAGCAGCGCGATGATTTTTCCAGCGCGTCTCAGCTGCAGCGGCTCGCAAAGGGGCGCTAGCGATGGTTTCGTGTTGCGAGCACCCAGCGGCAGCAGCGCGATGATTTTTCCAGCGCTCTCGGCTGCAGCGGCTCGCAAACGTGCGTTAGCGACGATTTCCAGCACTCTTTTCTCTGAAGCAAAACTAGAGGCCCTGGAACTCACAGGAGCCTCATCAGCAGATAGCAATCCTCGCAGGGAGGAAGCAGGAGGTTGGTGGTGGAGTCAGATGTGCCTGAGACTCCAGCAGGAGGCTAGCTCTTTTCCTAGCCCTTGGGTAATTGCTGTAACAAAAAATAAAAGTTCTCTCAAAAGTTCCTTTTCCTCTTCTTCAAGGTCCAGTGGTCACTGCTGCAGGCCAGTGCAAGAAACAACACACAAGCACAAGGACAGTCACTTCCTGCAGATTCCTCCAGTGGCACGGACAGAGTTTCCTCTCCAGATCCAAAAGCAATACAAAATGGAGGGGTTTGAGCACAGATATTTATACCCCAAAAGTCTTTGTTCTCAGAAGCTACAAGTCACTGAACCTAGCCAGAACCAGTTCTGCTCAGGCCTGGAGCACTTTGTTTACCAGGCTGCATCCTTCCTTTCAGAAAGAGGGGGTCTGCTAGCAGACACACAGTAGGAGGTGGAGCCAGCATTCACCTTGCCAGGCACAGCCCTATTCAGGTCAAGGAGCCACCCCTCCCCACACTCTAAATGCAGATCTCTCTATTCAACCCAGGTCTGACTCAGCCTGCCCTGCCCCTCTAAAACCAGACAGCCAATACACATAACAGCAGAGCACACTGGAAGGCTTAGGCAAGAAAATACCTACTTTCTAAAAGTGGTATTTTCAAACACAGAATATAAAAATAAACTTCACTAAAAGATGTATTTTAATATTCTGAGCTCAGGCATACTAAATTCGTTTTTCTACCATGTTCCTGGGGTCAGTTAGGACTATAGAATGTAATAGTCAAATTGCCCATTCTAGCCTATGAGGAACAGGTAGCCTTACAGTAGTGAAAAACGAAATTGGGTGTAATTCACTACCAGGACATGCTTCACACACCAAGGCATGTCCTACCTTACACATACAATGCGCCCTACCATAGGGGTGACTTACATGATGCCAAGGGAAGGTTCAGGGGCTGGGAAGTGGGTGCACTTCACAGCAAAGATGGCAGTTCTGGACTGCACACAGACACTGCAGTGGCAGGTCTGAGACACACTTTACAAGCTGCTTCTGTGGGTGGCACACATCAGTGCTGCAGGCCCACCAGCAGCATTTGGTTTACCAGCCCTGGGCACACACAGGCCACACTACTAGGGACTAACAGGTAAACCAAATAAGCCAATCAGGGATATACCAATTCACATAGACATACTTACAAAGGGAGAGCATATGCACTTTAGCACTGAACAGCAGTGGTAAAGTGCCCAGAGTCATAAAACCAACAGAAACAGGTCAGCAAAAATACAGGAGGCAGGCAAAAAGTTTAGGGTGACCCTGCAAAAAGGGCCATTTCCAACACAACCCCCTTCCAGCCAAAACGCAGGGTAGACCAATCACTACTTTGATGGGCTTCCCTGCTTCGGGCGATAGAGCACGGAACTGGCCCGCAACTGCAGGGGCATATGCCAGCTCTACTCCAATCTGAACCCTGGTGGCTCCCTCTTCCACACTCCTAGGGCCCACTAAGATAACCAATGGGGAACTCTTCCCCTCACCTGTGGACACCACCTGTGCAGCAGCTAACCTTAACTGGCCCCCAGGTGTGTCCCAACAGATAAACAACAAGCCCCAGTAGCCACTGACAGTAGTCAGTGATGAAATCCAAGCCCTATACCTCTCAGGGCTCTCAAACTTTTGTGGCATCAGAGAGTGAGGGGCAGTAACCCCAGGTGCCTGGCACCTTTTGTACACTCTCCCTCCTGTCAGGTCAGGCAAAGCACCCAGACACTGACCCACCAGCCCTGGGCCTGTACCCAGCGGCTGGGCCAGAGACTGGTGTGGGCTCTCCCACACCCGGTCCTCCTCTTTGGGGCTCGGTACCCTCCCACCTGGAGCGATACCCCCTTCCAGAATTGTCAGGGCACCTGTGGCAGGGGCCCTGCACAACTCACCCACCAGTTCAGGGGTTCTATCCTGCAACTGGTATCCCAGCCTAGGGTCTGTACCCTTAGACTGGGCGGAGGTCAGGGGTGAGGCTGCCCTCTCCCCGCCCCCTTTACTGGGGCCTGGCACCCTCCCACCTGGAGAGGTGCCCCCATAACACAAACCGGGAGGGACACTGTTAGCAGTTGCCCCTTCCTCCAGATCAGGGGGACACCCTGAACCTGGCCCCCAACCTAGGGTCTGTACCCTTGGGCTGGGCCTGTGCCTGGCAACCCAGGACTTCTGCGGGCGTACACCAATTCCCCCCAAGGAAAATACACTCTTCCACTAGTTCAGGGCCTTGTCCCTGCACCTGATCCATCAACCTGGAAAAACCCTCAGGTGGTACTGGGGTCAGAGGTGAGGACTCCCTCCCTCTGCACCCCCTTCCAGCATACTGCACCCTCCCACCTGGAGTGGTGCTCTTAGAAAAAATGGTCGGGACACTGCTTACAGTTGTCCCTCGCTCCAGGTCAGACAACACCTGGACCTGACTTACCATCCCAGGGACCAACCCCTGTGGTTGAACAACTGCCTGGCCAACCAGGACTTCCTGGGGAGCACACAGGCCCCCCTCAAGGGAAACACACCCCTCCACCAGTTCAGGGCCTGGACCCTGCAACTGACCTACCAACCTGAAAAAACCCTCAGGTTGCACCGGGGTCAGAGGCGAGGACTCCCTCCCTCTGCACCCCCTTCCAGCATACTGCACTCTTCCACCTGGAGTGGTGCTCTTAGAAAAAATGGTCGGGACACTGCTTACAGTTGTCCCTCCCTCCAGGGCAGACAACTCCTGGATCTGACTTACCAACCCAGGGACCAACCCCTGTGGCTGACCAACTGCCTGGCCAACCAGGACTGAAGTGGTGTCACCATGGTCACTCCTAGGGGGCTCAGCCCTTCTGACTGGCCCCTGACCCACTGGCTCTCCCACTGGGGACTCCTTCCCCCTTTCATCCCTCAGACTGGACTTCCGTACCCTCCCCTAGGAGTGGCACTGCCAGGCACAAGAACTGATGGAGGCCTGACTACAGGCACTCCCAGCTCACCTAACACTGGGGTACCCCCACAATGGACGGTCCATCCAGACAGACTAGGCTCCCCACCTGGTGTTCCCTCATGGAACCATCCAGTCCTGGGGACTGAGGCTGGGGCACTTCGGGACCTATCCCAGTCTTACTCCTGCTCCCACGAGACAGGATGTGAGGCCCTACAACCTCCTCACAACAAGGGGACCCAGCTGTAACACTTCTAACCTTTCCCAGCACTCTGGGTTGGAAAACTTCTGAACCACTTCTCTTAGGGTCATTCCCTAATGCCTCTACAGAGCCTCTGGTACTCACCCAGAGGTCTGCCTCCTGCGCAAGTTCCCTAGGATCAGAGAACTCGCACTCTAACACATGTTGGTTTAGCTCTGGAAAATAGGAACTCACAATATGCTCTCCCACAATTGGATTACACAGTTCCACGCAGGTGCTAACCTTTACCTCACAATCCAGTGTCTCACACACGTACCCCACACCACTCTCTTGAAATGGGCGAGACATTAACTGACTGTCTCTATCACTCAACCCACACTCTTCTGGGCGGTCCTCACACTCATACACCAGGACTTCAACCACGGGGGAACCCCTCTCCCTGCACCTCTCATCCAGAGTCGGTAGAGTATCCCTCCTTTCACTAGGACTATGGGCCCCTGCGCTAGTTCCCCAATCCACCTCAGGGACACTGCATATTAATGGAGCTACCTCATATCCTTGAATCCCCTGGTGTAGATCAACCCCTCCTTCAAGTCAGGTGCTACATCTCTGGGTGGGTGTACTACACTGTCATCACTATATACTTCAATTTTGCTGCCACCACTGGACCCCACCCTCTCTGGGGAATCCAGACAATTAAAACTGCGCTCCAGGGGTAACCTACCCTCTTGAGCTAACTTCTCCTTTTCTGCTATCTGCGCTAGGTCCGCCTCCAGCTGGGCAATCTCTATTTGGAGCCTCTCCAATTCCAGCTGGTACTCCCTCTCCCTCTGTCTGCCCAACTCCTCTGGGGACCATGAAGGGGATTGGGTGCAACCGGTGCACTAGATCCAGCAAGGGACTCCCTACCTATGGGACCTTCCCGCCTGTCCACCAACTCCTCTGGGGACCCTGAGGGGAATCTGGCACTACCATAGGCACTAGACTCATCAAGGAACTCCACACCTATGAGATATTCCATAACACTTTCTTCCTCCTCTTCAGACTCTCCAGAGCCACCCTCAGACCAACTACCCTCTTGGTAGGTGTACTGGGACTCCAAGAATCTCCATCTGTCTTGTTGCCAAAGTCTCAGGGATGTCTGCAGGGATAGCTGAGTCTCCTTCCTACTCACTGCTAAGCCCCTCTCCTCACAGAACCCCCTTAGCTCCTCTAGACTGTAGGTTAACAGATCATCTATATAAAAGGTAGGTCTCATTTCAGTAAGACCCATTGTAGCAATAACTGGCAATATCAATAATAAAAAGAATTGGCTTGCCCGTTGTAACAATCACGGGCAATATCAATACAGATAGAAGAAAACTTCTCAAGAAAATGTATGCGGGTAAAAAAATCACCGGCAATATCAATCACAATATAGGATCCAAAAACTTTCAAAAATGTATGTGGGTACTATCACTGGCAATATCAATAAAAAATAGGCTTGCCCATTGTAACAATCACGGGCAATATCAATAACAATAGAGGATCCAAAAAACTCTCAAAAATGTATGCGGGTACTATCATTGGCAATATCAATAAAAAATAGGCTTGCCCATTGTAACAATCACGGGCAATATCAATAAAAGATAGAAGAAAACTTCTCAAGAAAATGTATGCTGGTACAAAATCACCGGCAATATCAATTACAATATAGGATCCAACAATTCTCAAAAATGTATGCGGGTACTATCACCTGGCAATATCAATAAAACATAGGCTTGCCCATTGTAACAATCACGGGCAATATCAATAAAAGATAGAAGAAAACTTCTCAAGAAAATGTATGCTGGTAAAAAATCACCGGCAATATCAATTACAATATAGGATCCAACAATTCTCAAAAATGTATGCAGGTACTATCACCGGCAATATCAATAAAAAATAGGCTTGCCCATTGTAACAATCACGGGCAATATCAATAAAAGATAGAAGAAAACTTCTCAAGAAAAATGTATGCTGGTAAAAAATCACCGGCAATATCAATCAAAAATAGAACCAAAAAAAAACTTCAAAAATGTATGTGGTTGCGTTATGGCCTGCACTCAATAGTAGTGTACACTATAATTATTGTATGCGATCATAAATGCAAGTCCAGATCCTCACCGCTGACCACCAATGTTAGAAATGGGGGTCTCTAGTTGGCAATGGCTGGCCACTGTCCAAGTAGGGACCCTTCTTCCTAAGTCAGAGTGAGAGGGCTACCCTCTTTAATACCCCTGCTCAACCCTGTGGTAACGTAGCACGAGCAGGTAGGCTATCTCAGAGGCAGGGTGTGAAGCATTTATGACCATACACAGTAACACAGTGAGGAACACTACAGAGGGACACCACACCAGTAGTTATAAAAAATAAGTATCTTTATATAAAGGCAGATTTATCACAAGACCAATAACTGTAAAAGCCACAATACTGTCAAAAATAGGATAGCTGTTGAAGGGCTGTCAAAGATAGCTCAAAGGTTGCAAGAATAAGGTTCAAATTCAAGGCAGGGGTCTCTGCGCCCTTTCTCGTTCAGAGGTTGCAAAAATAAGGTTCAAATTCAAGGCAGTGGTCTCTGCGACCCTTTCTCTCATGAGACTGTCAAAAATAGGATGGCTGTTGAAGGACTGTCAAAAAATAGTTCAAAGGTTGCAAAAATAAGGTTCAAATTCAAAGCAGTGGTCTCGGCGACCCTTTCTCTCACAAAGTGCCTGGGTTTAGTAGCAAAACCAACAAAATGTCGCAAAGAAGTGGTAGCGATGATTCTCGGCACGCGAGGCCGGTGATGCGTTGAAATCCTTGCTGCAAGGGAGGATGATGCGCCGATCTGCGTGATGCGTGCGGAGACACTGCGACCAACTTCTGCACGCTAGGCCGCCGATGCGATGACTTTCTTGCCGCGAGGGAGAAGTCGATGCGACGATCCTGTTGCGCTGTGCGATTGTGTTGCGATGCGAAGAGATGACGCTCCGCGAGGGAGCGACGAAATCCGGTGCGATGCGATGAAAATGGCGGACGCATGGCGTCCGCAAGCGATGTCTTGAAGCGATGATTTCTTTAGGGGTTGCGAGCACTCGGCGACAGCAGCGCGATGATTTTTCCAGCGCGTCTCAGCTGCAGCGGCTCGCAAAGGGGCGTTAGCGATGGTTTCGTGTTGCGAGCACCCAGCGGCAGCAGCGCGATGATTTTTCCAGCGCTCTCGGCTGCAGCGGCTCGCAAACGTGCATTAGCGACGATTTCCAGCACTCTTTTCTCTGAAGCAAAACTAGAGGCCCTGGAACTCACAGGAGCCTCATCAGCAGATAGCAATCCTCGCAGGGAGGAAGCAGGAGGTTGGTGGTTGAGTCAGATGTGCCTGAGACTCCAGCAGGAGGCTAGCTCTTTTCCTAGCCCTTGGGTAATTGCTGTAACAAAAAATAAAAGTTCTCTCAAAAGTTCCTTTTCCTCTTCTTCAAGGTCCAGTGGTCACTGCTGCAGGCCAGTGCAAGAAACAACACACAAGCACAAGGACAGTCACTTCCTGCAGATTCCTCCAGTGGCACGGACAGAGTTTCCTCTCCAGATCCAAAAGCAATACAAAATGGAGGGGTTTGAGCACAGATATTTATACCCCAAAAGTCTTTGTTCTCAGAAGCTACAAGTCACTGAACCTAGCCAGAACCAGTTCTGCTCAGGCCTGGAGCACTTTGTTTACCAGGCTGCATCCTTCCTTTCAGAAAGAGGGGTCTGCTAGCAGACACACAGTAGGAGGTGGAGCCAGCATTCACCTTGCCAGGCACAGCCCTATTCAGGTCAAGGAGCCACCCCTCCCCACACTCTAAATGCAGATCTCTCTATTCAACCCAGGTCTGACTCAGCCTGCCCTGCCCCTCTAAAACCAGACAGCCAATACACATAACAGCAGAGCACACTGGAAGGCTTAGGCAAGAAAATACCTACTTTCTAAAAGTGGTATTTTCAAACACAGAATATAAAAATAAACTTCACTAAAAGATGTATTTTAATATTCTGAGCTCAGGCATACTAAATTCGTTTTTCTACCATGTTCCTGGGGTCAGTTAGGACTATAGAATGTAATAGTCAAACTGCCCATTCTAGCCTATGAGGAACAGGTAGCCTTACAGTAGTGAAAAACGAAATTGGGTGTAATTCACTACCAGGACATGCTACACACACCAAGGCATGTCCTACCTTACACATACAATGCGCCCTACCATAGGGGTGACTTACATGATGCCAAGGGAAGGTTCAGGGGCTGGGAAGTGGGTGCACTTCACAGCAAAGATGGCAGTTCTGGACTGCACACAGACACTGCAGTGGCAGGTCTGAGACACACTTTACAAGCTGCTTCTGTGGGTGGCACACATCAGTGCTGCAGGCCCACCAGCAGCATTTGGTTTACCAGCCCTGGGCACACACAGGCCACACTACTAGGGACTAACAGGTAAACCAAATAAGCCAATCAGGGATATACCAATTCACATAGACATACTTACAAAGGGAGAGCATATGCACTTTAGCACTGAACAGCAGTGGTAAAGTGCCCAGAGTCATAAAACCAACAGAAACAGGTCAGCAAAAATACAGGAGGCAGGCAAAAAGTTTAGGGGTGACCCTGCAAAAAGGGCCATTTCCAACAAGTGAGAATTAATTAAAACCAGTAGGTAAAAACGGGTGTTACAAAGCCCGGTTCAGAGCAACTTCAGGTTAACAGAATCGTAAAGTTCAATGTTTCGCAAGATCAATCTCATGTACTTCGTGCAAAATACGCAATAAGGGGTCCAAGTAAGATGTAACGCTCCAATACCTGACCAGTTTGCACTATATAAAACTGCAGAAAAACTAAAAATAAAAAGTGTTTTGCACACTTCTGTCATTGGGCTATATGTGGGCTACATCTGGGTGATATTTGTGCTACATTTGGGCTCTTTTTTCTCTGGTGGCCATCTTGGGAGACTTATTTGTTATGAAGTTTCCTAATTTCGTCATTTACTGAAGTCTCCTCAGTAGGAAATGCTTTCAATTTTTTACTTTGATTCCATCAAGAAGGCATTCAGATGTGTCACACATTTGCCATAAATTCAGAATGTTAGCACTCTAGTTGTTCATTAGATCACTGTAGTAAAGCTACTGCTCACCAGGGAGTTAACTGGAAGTCTACTGCTGGTATTGAAAGTGATTGTTTCAGTCTGCATGTCAGAATTTTCTAATGAAATAGAAGAGGATTTGAGATCTCACTTAAAACATGCCCTAAATGTTCTTTCTGCAGCACTAACCATAATTTCTATGGCAAAATGAACCCCCTCATTTTGTTCCTTTTTAAATTAAATGTTTTAAGTGTTACCAGTTTATTCCAATAAAGATGGCTTCAGGTGTGCCATACTTTTGTCATAAGTAAGACTGTTAGCGCTCTAGTTGTTCTTTAGAACACTCTGGGAAGCTGCAGTAGAACACAAAGGCATCAACTGACAGGCTGCTCCTGTTGAACTATAACAGGAAGATATTTGAGATCTCACTTAAAACATGTCCTAATTTTTCTTTCTACAACACTAACCATAATTTCTATGACAAAATGAACCCCCTCATTTTGTTCCTTTTTAAATTAAATGTTTTAAGAGTTACCAGTTTATTCCAATCAAGATGGCTTCAGGTGTGCCATACTTTTGTCATAAGTAAGGCTGTTAGCACTCTAGTTGTTCTTTAGAACACTCTGGGAAGCTGCAGTAGAACACAAAGGCATCAACTGACAGGCTGCTCCTTTTGAAATATAACAGGAAGATATTTGAGATCTCACTTAAAACATGTCCAAATTTTTCTTTCTACAGCACTAACCATAATTTCTATGGCAAAATAAACCCCCTCATTTTGTTCCTTTTTAAATTAAATGTTTTAAGTGTTACCAGTTTATTCCAATCAAGATGGCTTCAGGTGTGCCATACTTTTGTCATAAGTAAGACTGTTAGCTCTCTAGTTGTTCTTTAGAACACTCTGGGAAGCTGCAGTAGAACACAAAGGCATCAACTGACAGGCTGCTCCTGTTGAAATATAACAGGAAGATATTTGAGATCTCACTTAAAACATATCCTAATTTTTCTTTCTACAGCACTAACCATAATTTCTATGTCAAAATGAACCCCCTCATTTTGTTCCTTTTTAAATTAAATGTTTTAAGAGTTACCAGTTTATTCCAATCAAGATGGCTTCAGGTGTGCCATAATTTTGTCATAAGTAAGACTGTTAGCGCTCTAGTTGTTCTTTAGAACACTCTGGGAAGCTGCAGTAGAACACAAAGGCATCAACTGACAGGCTGCTCCTGTTGAAATATAACAGGAAGATATTTGAGATCACACTTGAAACATGTCCTAATTTTTCTTTCTACAGCACTAACCATAATTTCTATGACAAAATGAACCCCATCATTTTGTTCCTTTTTAAATTAAATGTTTTAAGTGTTACCAGTTTATTCCAATCAAGATGGCTTCAGGTGTGCCATACTTTTGTCATAAGTAAGGCTGTTAGCACTCTAGTTGTTCTTTAGAACACTCTGGGAAGCTGCAGTAGAACACAAAGGAATCAACTGACAGTCTCTGCCCTTGTTGGATGTACATGTTTTACTGAGAATGTCAGACTTCATTCTCACATGACTGAGAAAGATAATGTGAATTTACAGAAAATATGCTCTCATTTTAGCTTCTGGAGCACCTTTCAAAACTCTATGGTACAAGCATGTGAAAATAGTTTTCTCTCAAACATGATTCATGATATCCCAGCAGAAGGTTTTTCACAGGGTAAAATCACCTTAGAACACACCACAATTCCTGAAATTAGTATGGTACCATCAACAAATGAATTCTAATGTAACTAAAGTCTGTTATCACCCTTTATAGTTCTCCTTTTGGTAACCCTCAAAATCTTCGATTCACTACAATGCATTTCAATGGGGTACTATCATTTATATTGGTCCAAAGATGGCTGCCAGCAATTCCAGGATGAAGTGCTGACAGCCAATCAGATCTCACGATGACATGTGTGGTTAGGCTCCGCCCAGATATATATGTGTTTTCTTTTTCAAATTTCTCAGGAACTACTGAATGGATTTACACCATTTAACCAAAAGGCACGACTCTGAACCAAGGGCTACCTTTTTGCCAAATTCGGTGTAATTCCGTTCAGCAGTTCGGGCTGTAGCTGCGATGAAAGGTTCCTATGGAAAATTGCATGGGGAAAACACGTTTTGGGACCCCCCTTTTTTCTCGGCCCCCACTTGACGAATCACCCCGAGACTTTCAGGATAGGAGCGGACCGGAGCGCCCCACGAGTTTTCGCGAAGATTCGTCAACCGGCGCCAAAGTTATTTCAAATAGAATGTTGCGGATTTCCTATGGAAAATAGGTCCTAACTATAACTATCTACTGGCGACCGCCAGTAGATAAAAAAAAAATAAAAAAAAAATATATATATATATATTTAATTTTTTATTTTAAAGTAAAAGTCATAGCTAACGGATATAAGCATGATCCTTGTGTATTGCAACATGTCTGCCTTGCTTTTCTTTTCTCCTGGAAGCTACCTGTAGACGTTCCACAAAACAAGGTCTCCCTCTCACTCTCCACAGGGAGGGAAAGGGCTTCAGGAGCATGGAGTCTGTACTTGCCTGTTGCACGTCTGAGCGAGTTTGGGGTTTACCTGTATTCAGTGCACAGAAAGTTGAGCATCGGTTGTGGGCTTCAGTTCTCTATGTTCTCCATCAGAACCTAGGGCTTAGAAGTTGTTCCCCAGTGTGCTCTCAGCTACCACCCTGCCCCACCTCTGCACGAGCTTAATCCCTACACCTGTGTGCTCCAGAATCTATTGGTTACTGCTGTTATGCAGATGAGTCACCTGCCACTGCTGCAGAACATGAAGTGTTAAATTACTTGTAAGCCGGCCTGCATTTCGTTCCTAAGGCACAGTTTACTCTGTCAAAGACACTAAAAAATCCCGTAATTAGAGGGAATCCTCTACATACTGTACACGCGAGAATGCTTCTTATAGCTATATAACGCAAACACCGGCTACATTAGGCAAGGACGTGTTAATTTTTTAATCACAGGATGTTGAGCGGATGCCAGGCTCGAACCTGCTTTCTCAGGCTTGAAGATCGGTAGCACACAATGAAGCACCCCGCACGCGCTAGGAGATCCAGCAACCACAGTGAGGCCGGGCGGGCGGGGCTGACAGAGAGAGCGAGAAACAATTGTATCCCTGTGTTCACGTGTTGCCATGACAACAAGCCCTCAGCACGTGTAAGAAACCAAAATTCCACGGGAGGTAGAGGCTCTTTCTGCTTACTATACAGTGATAGTAGTGTTGCACATCTTTACATCTGAAATATTACGGTGTCCTCTTTCAGCAAAGAACTCTACTAGGTTACTAAAGAGGCAGTGAGGTTTGGCACTTGTTTACATCTTAAATTCCAGTGTGAACATCTTTCTACGAAAAGCTCTGCTCTGTTACTGTTATGTTTAGCATTTGTAAATACCATGTGTTGCGCCGCTTTGCATGTTGTCCTTCGCTGGCCTCGCGCTGCTTCTCCTGCCGCGTGCCCATGCCCAAGTGTTCTATGACGTCCCTTGATTCCATGGTAGAACCTTGGGCATGGGTGACGGTTGGTTGACAGTTGCCGAGACCTTGTACCCCTGCGAGGACGTGCCCTCTGGTGTTGGTGGAATATGAAGTAATAAAGTACTCAAACCTACCTACTGCGTTGGGTCCATCTTTACAAATTTGGCGACGAGGGTCCACTGACACCATACCGAACCTACGAGCAAACAGCTGCAAGTTTTCATCGTATCGAATCCTGCGAGGGCCGTCCTGTGAACTCCTGCGGTCTCACTCTAGGGGCTGAAAACCTTGACGTCGCAAGCGAGTCTGCTGGAAGAAAGTTGCAAGAAGATAGAAGTCCTTCGGTGTGCCAGATCGGAATCCGGGAGCAGCGTATAGAGGACCGGAGCGTCGAGCAGAAGAGGCGTGCTTGCGAGCCCAGCTGAACGGAAGTAACACTGCCACAACAAGATTACGGTGAGGTCTGCGCATGGCTGATGCTTGATCGCGTTTAAAGCGAAGAATAAAGAAAGCGGAACTGTGAGGGGAGCAGCGTCAGAGAAGGAAACTGACCTGCGCTTTCGCGCCAAGGGGCGAATCTCTATTCCTGTCAGACTGAGCCTGTAATTACGGCGTGACATCACTGGAACGCACGTACAGGCAGCCATACTTGTTTTGGGCATCAGAGACTTGAAAAGTACAGTGTTGTGTGCGAGTAGCTCATCTGTGACACACACACCTTACAGAATTCATCGGAGTTTTATTAAAAAAAAAAAATTGAGTGTAACATATACACGTGCGTTCTACAGATCGGTGGCAAGCACACCAAATTTAAAAAAAAAATACAAGGCAAGATGCATTCAGCAGGGGCAACGTGTGTCTGATCCTCAGACACCTCTTACTCAAGTGCAATTCGTGGTGGTTTACTTCTGCGCATCACAGCCTACGTGTGTTCTCTGTACTAGTTAAACACACACATTGATTCAGTACTGCACAGGAAGTTGCCACGTGAATTGCCTACGCGTGTTTCCTTCACCGGTGACACGCACACCTCTAACCTACAGGTTGCTGCGTACAATTAAAATAAAGGGAATATAGTCATTTGCGACACTTCTCTACAGTTTAAAAAAAAAAGAAGAACATTATTATGGCGTCAGGTAACATATGGAACCTTTCTCCGCCACAGCCTTTCATTCCGTCTACAGGGGATGACTCTCTCAAATGGGAGGAATGGCGAGAATATTTTGAGAACTATATCTCAACATTCGAGGATGAAAAGGAACTCACTCCTGAGAGGAAAAAGAAGATTCTTCTCCACTGTTTAGGTGCAAAAGCGATGAAGATCTACAATCGCATCAACAAAAAGCCGAGGGAGGGAGATGTCTACCTGATTGCAATGGAAGATTTATCCCTGTACTTCAAACCCACTATTTCAAGTTTCTGTGAACAGATTCAAGTTTTTTAAACGTAAACAGAGCCAAGAAGAGTCGGTGGAAGACTTTGTGGCTGCATTAAAGAATTTAGCAATAAGTTGCAGGTTTGGTGCGTTGCACGATGAATTTATTCGCGACCAAATTGTTATGCGAGCTGCCAGTAAGAACATCCAGGAGAAACTGTGGGCTAAGGGAGAGTTGCCCCTTGAGGAAGTAATTGAAATAGTCAAATGCACGGAGTTAACAGGCAGATGCGCTAAAGCAGTATTGTCCGAAGAAAAAGAAGTTAGCGAGGACAAATCTACGATTGCAAAAATCTCAAGTTCTAAATATCCACATAATAAACAGCGTAATAACTCATGGCAGGTTAAAGACACTAACACAAAGTCAAAATTGACAGATGATAGAAAGTGTTATAGATGTGGCAGTAGATACCATTTGGCTAATGATAAAATGTGCCCTGCACTAAAACAGAAATGTGCAAGATGTGGGTTGGTTGGTCATTTGATAGCAATGTGTCAGAGGAAACAAAGGGGTGGAAGAAAGGTAAAACTAGTTGTACCTGAGGAACAAGAGTATGAATATTCGTCGGATGATGATGACATGAATTTATTTGTGTTACAGGTAGAAGATAATATGTTATGTAAACGTAGGAAACCCATGTGTGAATTAAACATAGGAGGGTGGAGATTTCAATTGTTGCAGATTCGGGATCTCCATATACCATTGTGAATAAGAATGTGTGGATAGACAAATTCATTCCGGTTATTGGTAACCATTTACTCAACCCAGACATTTCTCCCAAAACATTCACTGGGGAACCCATTGAGATTCTAGGCTACAGGGAGCTGCAGTTTCAATTTAAAACACGACAAATGCAGGGAAAACTATATGTCTCTGCGGGGGGTCCTTCTGTTTTAGAATGGATCGATCAAGGGGAATTGGGGATAATTCTTGACCCTAACAGCCCAGATCCCGTACTTTCACTACAAACAGAGGAGGATTACAAGGGCATGATTGTAAAGAGGTATCCTAATGTATTCACGGAGGATATTGGTAAACTGAAAGGGTTCGTCCATGAGATTAAACTGAAAGATAATGCCATCCCCTGTATACATAAATCTAGGAACATTCCGTTTTCAATCATAGGCGAAGTGGAAGCTGAACTTATTAGGCTGCAGGAGTCTGGTATCATTGAACCTGTGGAGTCAGCAGAGTGGGTTTCGCCTTTGGTCGTCGTAAAGAAGTCCAATGGTAAGCTCCGTTTATGTGTGGATCTTCGCGATCTTAACAAAAATATCCTAATTGACCAATTTCCTCTGCCTAAAATCAGTGAGATGCTTGCCCACACCAATGGGGCCAAATGGTTTTCCACTATTGATCTGAGTTCAGCCTACCACCAAGTAGCCTTACACCCCAAAAGTAGAAGCCTTACCACCTTTGTAACGCCCATAGGATGTTTTAGATTTAGAAGAGTACCCTTTGGATTGGCCTCTGCCGCGGCCATGTTCCAAAGATTGATGCGTACGCTCTTCAAGAATGAAAAAGATGTCCTAATTTTTCAAGACGACATTATGGTAATGGGCTCAAACAGGAAGGAACATGACGACAGATTAAACAGAGTTTTAAGTAAACTAGACCATCATGGTCTAACAGCTGATGTACGCAAATTTGCCGCAAGCGCGGTCACATACCTGGGGCATGAAATTATGGGCAGTGGGATAAAACCCAAAAGAGAACTACTCTCTGCAATTAAAGATGCTCCAGCTCCTAAAAACAAGGAGGAAGTAAGAGCCTTCCTGGGCCTTTCAGAATTCTATGCGAAATTTGTTAAAAATTTCTCCTCTAAAACCTTTGCTTTGAGAGAACTCTTAAAAAATAGACAGAAATTTGAATGGAACAGTACGTGTGAGGAGGCTTTCAGTAGAATAAAAGAGGACATCTGCAAGGCTCCATCCCTTCAGGGATTTAATCCCTCACTTCACAGCGTAGTGACCACGGACGCTAGTGGTAGAGGTCTTGGTGCAGTACTTAACCAAATTACAGAAGCAGGTAATGAAGTAACTGTGGCGTTTGCTTCACGCTCGATCACACCGACTGAAGAAAGGTACTCTGTGATTGAGCGCGAAGCACTTGCATGTGCATGGGGTTTAGAGCACTTTAGGCAGTACATATGGGGGTATTTAGTCACCCTCAGGAGTGATCATAAACCACTCGTGAAGGTGCTCTCTACCAAAGGCTTACAGAATGCCTCGCCTCGCCTAGCACGCATTTCTGTCAAGTTGATGGATTATAATTACAGCGTGGAGTACGTACCAGGTACCAAGAATCGTGTGGCAGATTGTTTAAGTAGGATGCCTTTGCCAGAAACAGGGAGAGAGACATTAGACATTGAAACATTCTGCGTGGCCAACATACTTGAAGAGTTGTCCTGTATTTCACATTCTGAATGGTCATCAGGCATGGAGGGAGATAGCACTCTAATTGAGGTGAAACAGTTCATAAGGGATGGTTGGCCTGCAAAAAAATCTGTTCCAAAAGAGTTGCACACCTTCTGGGAACTCAGAAATGAGTTATCCATTGAAGGTGATTTGATACTTAGGAATGGTAAAGTCATACCTCCCACTAGTTTAAGAGTGAAACTCCTAGATATTTGTCATGAGGGACACCTCGGGATAGGAAAAACTAAAAGCAGAGTGAGAAACTCGTATTGGTGGCCGGGTTTTGATCTGGAAATCGAAAGAAAAGTCAGAAACTGCACAGCCTGCGAGAATTCAGATAAAACTCAACGTACATTTAGGCCACCCCTCCAACCCCTTGCCAGTCCTAGCATGCCTTGGGTTAGACTAGGCATAGATATTTGCGGTCCCATTTGGGAACATGGTGAACAGTTGTTCCTCATTGTGCTTGTTGATCATTTTTCGAAATGGCCTGAAGTTGAAGTGGTAAAGAATGCCGATGCGAGAACAATTGTAAGTTTCTTGCGGAGGTTATTCCTAAGAGAAGGTTTACCAAAATGTATTGTGTCAGATAATGGGCCACAATTTATCTCGGCCATTTTCGAAAGATTTGCAAGAGAGAATGGGATTAAACATAAGACTACTTCGTTGTACCACCCAGCAGGTAACGGAGCTGTGGAAAGGTTTAATCGTGTGATAAAAGGCATAGTGCAACTAGCCAACCAGAACGACCTTTCGTGGAGGAAAGAACTCATCCACAATCTATGGGCGTTCCGTGTAACTCCCAGTGAATCTACGGGTACCAGTCCTTTTGTACTGCTTAGAGGCAGGACCCCTATTACCAAAGACAATGTGGGTTGGCTCACACCCAAGAGAGTTTGTTGGTCTTCTAGTAAGGTGAAAGAAAAGATACTACACTCACAAATGACCAGCAAAAAATATTATGACTCAAAGCATGCATGCAAAACAGTGAGTTTAAAGGTGGGTGATACTGTCAGGGTAAAGAGAGCTGGGTTTGTAAGAAAGGGGCAAAGTCATTTTTCACAACCCATGGAGGTTAGGAAAATTTTCTGTAACTCTGCCCTCTTAAGTGATGGCAAAACCTGGCATTTTTCTTCATTGTCTTTGTGTAGGGGTGACGGGTACGGTTCAGCCTCTCATGGGTTGTATGACGAGCAAGATCTTCCCTCCCCACCGGACTATGATTGGATTCTTGACGGGGGTGTCACTAGGGATTCTTACCCACAGAGGATGGATACTTCGTGTTCTGATGGTGTGGGGATTCCTGATGGTATTCCCAGTCGGGAGAACGGTAGTAGTACCCTCGGTGGGGAATTAGCGGGAGATGCACAACCTTTTCCTAATGTGTGCAGTGGAACTAGTGAACATATGAGTCATGATAAAGACGATGTGTCCCCTTCTAGCAGTACTGTTGAGAAGGAACCTATGGTGAGCAGACACGGAAGGGTTGTCAGACTACCAGCCAAGTTACACGACTTTGTGTGTGACTGACGCTATGGGTGCTGCGGTCCTTTCTGCCTGTTCCACACTAGTTCGCCTCCTTTCTCTTTTCTTCTGGTTCTTCAATGAGAGGGAGATGTGTTATGTTTAGCATTTGTAAATACCATGTGTTGCGCCGCTTTGCATGTTGTCCTTCGCTGGCCTCGCGCTGCTTCTCCTGCCGCGTGCCCATGCCCAAGTGTTCTATGACGTCCCTTGATTCCATGGTAGAACCTTGGGCATGGGTGACGGTTGGTTGACAGTTGCCGAGACCTTGTACCCCTGCGAGGACGTGCCCTCTGGTGTTGGTGGAATATGAAGTAATAAAGTACTCAAACCTACCTACTGCGTTGGGTCCATCTTTACAGTTACTTTATGTTTATCCATCACTGCCCGCAAATGATTTGCTCAGAGGTCCGGAATATTGGCTCCTGCAGTGCTTGTGAGATTTATTGGTTGACTAAATAGACATCTTTGTTTTAAATATACATCTTAGTTTTTTTATGGATTATTTTAGCACAGTGAAGTAGGTGTGTGTTATGTGTACATTTTGGTCGAAAAGCAGAAATGTCAGGAAGCAATTAAAAACTTTTGTTTCAGGAGAGTACCTGCACTTATTAATAACAATTTAATACTTTTAATTCAACAGTACCGGCACTTCTCAGAAACAAGCAACTTCTTTTATTCCATTTCAAGCACTGTTTTACACACTCCATGAGAGAGTGCATGTTGTAGTTGCTCTCTCCCACGTGCAATGCCCCCCCCTCCTGAAATACTTGTTTATCACTCCTCCCCCTGCATGTTGTGTGTTTATTCGGCAGCAGGAATGCGGTGCTTGCTTAGTGCTTGGGTCCCAAGGGGGCTGTACTTTTAAAGTCACATTCCCAAACAGCAACAGGACTCATTTGGTTTGGTGTAGCACGGTGAAAGTATGCCAAAAACTTGAAATGGGTTCTACAGGTTTAAGGTTGGCAGTTCGAAATCGTATGCAACATATTTTACCAAAAACAATCAGAAGAATTATATTTAAAACGCGGATACATTAAATGCTTTAAATTTCTGAGCAATTGAATAATTCAATACCAGCCCCACTGGCTCCATACAACCTAAAAGTCATTAAAAATTCAAATTTTGGCATGTCTTCTCTTGTTTAATCGTTAGCCAGGAGGATTTTTATTCATAAAACAAATACGGATGGGATAACTTTGTAAAGTCATAAAAAACTTGGGGGCAGTGCTTAGTGGCAACTTGAACAGGCATACAATCATGTTTCTGCCTGTCTGTGCCCCGGATGTCTGCCCCTCCGTCTAACGCTCCCCTGAAACAATATTTCAAACTGACAGTTTGCCCCTCAAACTCACTTTCTCTGTCTCATGCACAGTCCGTTTAAACCCAGCGTTCTTCCCTCCACCCCAAAACTCTGCCTGTCTCTCTCTTCTAAAGTTTCTCATCTTCCTCAAACCCAAACTCTGCCTGTCTCTGTTCTCTCAAATGCACGCTCACCCGCCTATCCTCCTACCCAAAACTCTGTCGCTCTCTTTCTTCTAGTTTCTCCTCTCCCTCACTCCTAACTCTGAGTTTATCTCTTTTAAACTAACTTCTATCCTCCAAACTCTCTGTAGATCTCTATCTATGCTATCCCATTACCTCCCACTTCTGTCCTTCTGCAGAACTCTCTCCTCTCCCTCTCTCACACTGCCCCAAACACTGTTCGAAAAGTCTACCCAAACTGTGTTAGCTTTTTATTCAACACAACTGGTCTCCCCATTTCATGCCTCTACCCTAAATGTGCTAAATCGCTAAATACGTATAAGGTCCCAAAGGCGAAACCGATTGCATTGCAAATGCTTTTTTCTTTGGTATCTGATTTGATGTAGGATTATGCTAGTGCCAAGACGCCCAAGGGCAATTGTGTGCTTTAGAAATTTTAAATTAAAACAAATCAAATCATTAATGTCTCAGTGGCACGCCAGGCTATGGAAGGCCTTCACTCTATGAAGAGGATGGCTGACATTCTCTTAGACACTTACAAACATTTTGAATACACCTGGGGCTCCTTAGTAGAATTCCTTTCAAGAGGCCTCCTGCTGTGTGCGTGTCCCACCCGCACGATGGTGCTCCACCTCTTTCCAATTTAGCATTGCGACCATCTCCATTCCTCCCGGGGACGCTAGGTTCCCTGCCCAGCTTTCAAGCCTTGCTCCTGTCTCAATTGGCTCATGCTGCATCACATACTACTGTCCTCACTACACTCATGTAATTACGTTTAGGCGTTTTTAGGGTGGAAGGGAGGTGTTTAGGGTAAAATGGTTGTTCAGTTTTGAGACATGATTGAAAGTTATACTCTGTACAACTATATTATTTCATTTGCCATTCTACAGCGGAAACTGTTTCTCACTGTAGAAATCCAGATGTATATTATTGGTATCCATTGATGGCTATACTGTCTCTATTTTGTTGTATGCTTAAACCCTATAACGAAAGTTTGACAAGAAGTGTGTGCCCAAAATGATAACATAAACATAAAGAAAGGCTAAGTGTAGCTAAACCTCTCTTACATGCCACATTATTTATTCAAAAATCATTAATTATTTAAAGTCAATCATTTCCAATCCGTTGTGGTATTTTTGTGTCTCTTTTCCCATGGAAGCAACACTTACAAGCAGTGCAGTGCTCGTAATATTCAATGATAACGAGCCTGGGAATTAAAGGTTAGGCATTGGTGGCATCAAATTCTTCCTGCGAATGGACAATGCCCATTGCAGAGGCAGTTCTTCACTGTAAAGCCTGCTGTTGTCCTTAATGATACATTAATTGTCTTTGCTTGTCACCAGGTCAGAAATGACTGCGTCCTTGATTGTGTGTTTGTGCTTTGTGCACTAAGGGGCTCATTACGATGGCGGGCGGATCGCCACCGCCGGCCCGGCGGTGGTGATCCGCCCGCCATCGTAACGTGAATTACCCATCGCCATATTACGATGGCGGTGGGTATCGTGGCAGACGGAAAGTCCGTCTGCCGCTTTTCCGCCGGTCGGCAATTGTTACCATTGCCGGCCGGGCGGAGCTGGGGCTCATATATGGTGGTGGTGCCAAGCAGGCACCGCCATCCATATTATGATGTTTAGATTTCAAGGCCTTTCCATGGCTGCGATGCCGCCAAGGAAAGGCTGGCGGGGATTTGCTTTGGGGGCCCGTTGCGGACCCCGGGGGGGTGCACCTGGGGGGTACCTATGGTACCCCCCTATAGGTACCCCCCTACATGTCCATGCACAAGTTGGCAGGCACCACGCGGTGCCTGCCACGTTGTGCATGGAAATGCACAACATGGCATTTTACCATTGCGGCGGGTGCTGCAGCCAGCAGCACCCGCCGCAATGTTAAAATGCCAGATGCGACCGCCGCGTGGCAGTCGCATCATGATCAGGGGTGCGGGACCACCACATGGCAGGCAAGGCGGTCCCGTTCCCACTGGGATGGCAGGCGGACTCAGGTCCGCCCGCCATCCTAATAGGCCCCTAAGCAAGCTGGTCAATTTTATTATTAACATCCCTTGGCATACTGAATATAATAAAAATGAATTCTATTCTGATTAAGAATATTAGTCCAACGCGTACAGTTCATTTTCAGTAATTTCAGTAGCTTCCACTGAGGGACCATTCATCTCACACTAGGTACTCGAGATGTCTGTGAAATCATCTTTTGTAGGCTATGTCCTGCGAAACAACTTCATTTTTAGCAGTAAAACCTTGTTCATTTTAATTATTGTGAGCCTCTCAACATTTTGAGGCAAAAGACTGATTCTTCTAGGACAACTGCCCTTGCTGAACTGATAACTCACTCAGTGGATAGGGTGGTTAACGGCCAAGATTTTTTATAGCCAGCTGATCAATGGCTCTGCTGAGAAAGGTGTTTGGTTATCCAAGCACTTCTGTAGCATCTACTCTGTTGCGACAGCTGATATTTGCTCCTCCTGAGTTCCTGTATGTTATGCTTGATGTAAGTCCTGGAACTCACTAAACCTAAACCAGTGCAGAGGATAGTTCCACTGATTCTGCAGGCATGGGTTTTTTAGCAGAAGTTATGACTTGGAAAGATGATTTTTTTTGCCACTGGCAGATGCTGCTGTTCAAACATGCTACTTGAGCCACCACTGTGCCCTGCTCTTGCCCAAGATGTTCCAGTCTTTTAAGTTCAGCCACCTACTTGACATCCAGA
This sequence comes from Calotriton arnoldi, assembly GCA_963921515.1. NCBI lineage: Eukaryota > Metazoa > Chordata > Amphibia > Caudata > Salamandridae > Calotriton > Calotriton arnoldi. Next base: position 73,579 of record CAWUFW010017385.1, read on the forward strand.
TCTGAATAGGGAATTAGACAGGCCATGGTTATACGGCTGTCCTGATGCACTCTTCAGAGGACACGAGCTCTCACTGCAGTCTGGTATTTGTATCCAGACAGATGATTAAGCTTGAAGGAGGTCCAGTGTCTACTGATGCACTTATAGTTTGCTGCTTGTCTACTGGTCCATATGTCTGCGATCAACTGTCTGAACTTCACAGGGCTCTACTTCATTGCATCAGCAACCAAGCAAAAAGGGCTGTTTGTCCCGATGACAAGGTCATCTTTATAATCTGTTTCTACCAGGTTTGGTTCTATCTCTCAGCAACATGTTTCTTTCTTAGATGTTGTTCCATATGATGGATACTTGTAGGACTTTGCACAATGCAGTATTTTGTGACAAACTGTAGTGAGGAAAGTGGTTTATTATATGGGGTGGTTGTGAGACCTCCCCGTGTAATAAACACACTACCTGCACTGGGTCCAGCCAGATTTGCATGAAAAACCTTAGCTCAAAACTGGGTAGCTGACCCTCTGAGCAGTCAGGCTTTATCAAAGGAACAAGTGAAAGATGTACCAAAACAGTTGAATAAGAAAGTAACAAGACTCAATAAAAATCTAACACCAATTTATAAAAATAGATTGTATTTTTATCTTCAAATTGACACCTCAACTACAAATATCCACAAGATGGTTCTGGTGATATGAGTTTTTAAAGAAACAATAAATCACTGCTTTTTCATTCATGCAATAAATCATTGTAATGGATTGCCCTCATAGTCAAACTTTGCAATCTTTGTAAATGACACCTCTGAGCCGGTTTGGTTGGCGTGTAACAGAGGCTAAAGAGGCTTGGTTGAACAGTAACCTCGTAGTCAAAGCAGTCTCCAGTCCAGTTCCTGGCTCTTCTGGGTGAACCGCCATAGATTTTATTGGAGTGGTTCTGATGCAAGAGATATAGAATGCTGAAGATTCTGAAGGATGCAGAGCATGCTGATCTGGTGATGGGAGTCTTCATGGGGCTACTCTTTGGTCCACAAACATGGTGGGGTGACTTTGACCACAGGGGTTGATGTCCCTCGAAGTCCAGCTGAAGTGCAGCCAAAAACCAGTTGCCACTGGTCTACTGGTTGCTGGTTACAGCAAAATCAGCAGTTCACTTTACCTGGCAATAACTTCCTTGCTGGGCAACCACATTGTGATCCAATGACTCTCCTGGGTCTTGCAGACTTGGGTGCAACTTTTGAGGATCATGACTCAGTCTCCACAGCTCCACATTGGTGGTCAGTGGCAGTCAGACGTTCTTGGTTACCAGCTCACCAAGAGAGGCTTCTTCTGTTTTTGTGGCCCATTAACTGTAAAAGGAAGTCAGCCATCTGACTTTTTTAGTCACTTCTGTCTAAGGCTTGTGGATGACCTTTCCTCCAGAAGGGTACCACAGACACAGTCCTCTAGTTGCTAGCCCAAGGAGCAGCAGGTGCAGCGCAGTCTTGATGCAGCCTCTCTGTGCTGGGTCTAGGGAATGGCAGGTTAGGCCTTCTTTGGTGCACTCTTCAGTACAGATGTGATCTATGGTCTGGGGGATAAGGATGCCTCTTTTATGGCCAGTTTGTGCCCTCGGGGATGTGGCAACTACTAGCTAGTGGGTTACCAGGCCTCCTCTCTCCTATTGACACCTTCCTGTAAAATGTGGCATTTAGTTAGGAGAGAATGTACTATTCTGCCCACTCCCAACATGGAAGAACCCTTCTCTTGGTCTTGGCATGTGGAGTTCCTTAGCTCATCCCAGAGGTGTGGCTACCTGGGGGCTACACGACCAAGGAAAAACAATTTGACAGTGGCTTCCTCCTCTCTGTACTTGACGCCAACCTTTCTGTAAGGAAAAAAGAGCAGCCCCTCTGATGTGTGTGCACCATTTGCCCTTTAAAGGCGGCTTCGCCTTTGGAGCTCACTTTTTGGGCTCATACCCTGTTTGCCCTGCCTGCCAGGGAGAGCTCAAATGTCTTCCAACCCAGGCCCTTTGGGTTCCTTCATGAGAGCTGCTCACCCCTCCATGCAGGAAGGTATAAGACTGTCTCTTGGCCAGCAACGATACAAGGACACTGGAAAACTTTGGTCAATTAAGTGGCAACTTTCTAAAGTTAGTAAGAACACGAGGGCACCACATTTCGATCCCCATCAAGCTGCACAGCCAATCCCTGACGAATCCAATGAGTTAAATAAATAATCAACTCTTCAGTTATTCCACAATTTTTTCAATATTATTCATCCTTTTTTCTCCCTTTATTTTCTTCAATCCTTTGTACTCATGTTCGTTTATACGTTGCTATTCATAAAAGCACACAGGAGAGTGACTGTTTCCACATGTCACGCTTTATTAAAATCACCGAATGCATTTCGGGAAAATCCCTTCTTCAGGGATGTCTAAAATACAAGAAATTAATCATTGTCAGTTCCATGATTATACTCGTGTTACAATGAGCATGCTGTACACAATCATGTTTCAAAATTATTCAAACTTTGCAGCGATATTACTTTAAATGCCTGTTAATCATTTGTTGCTGCACTCATAGCCTTAAGCACCACCCATATTATACATAGGCTCTAGGGGTGAACAGAAGGTCAGGAACCAGTGAGTATTCATGGATGTCGGTTTTTAGATATGCGAGGGGTCTGACATTTGAGACATGCAATATGGGTGGTGCTTAAGGCTATGAGTGCAGCAACAAATGATTAACAGGCATTTAAAGTAATATCGCTGCAAAGTTTGAATAATTTTGAAACATGATTGTGTACAGCATGCTCATTGTAACACGAGTATAATCATGGAACTGACAATGATTAATTTCTTGTATTTTAGACACCCCTGAAGAAGGATTTTCCCGAAATGCATTGGGTGATTTTAATAAAGCGTGACATGTGGAAACAGTCACTCTCCTGTGTGCTTTTATGAATAGCAACGTATAAACGAACATGAGTACAAAGGATTGAAGAAAATAAAGGGAGAAAAAAAGATGAATAATATTGAAAAATTGTGGAATAACTGAAGAGTTGATTATTTATTTAACTCATTGGATTCGTCAGAGATTGGCTGTGCAGCTTGATGGGGATCGAAATGTGGTGCCCTCGTGTTCTTACTAGTTTGCAGCGCAAGTGGGCGGAGCGCGGAGCAAGCGAGCACGCCTATGAAATTGGGGAGTATATACAACAAGGAATATAAGCACAATAAAAGGAGTACAGAGGTGTGCATCTCACCACCATTATGCAATTGAATGAACTTTCTAAAGTTGCCATTTGTGCAAAAGTTACATTAAATTCAACTTGACTATCAAGTCGGGTTTAATGCAACACCTCTTTTGATACCTTTAACTATCATTTTTAGTAGTCTCATTCAAAATTTAGCCTGGCTGAGTTTGTCAGCATATGACCCCGTACTCGCCAATGGGACTACTACCTTATCTACAGTAAAAATTACAATTTGGGCGGTTTACTGCTAGGGCATGTAAAATTACTTGTTCTACTTTTTAATATACAGTACCCTGCCTTAGGTACGGTTAGGCCTGTCTAAGGGCTGACTTGTATACATTAAAAAGAAACGTTTGGGCTTTGCCATTACTTTAAATGGCACATTTGAGTTAGCAGTTTAAACCTGCTCTATCAGTCTGCAGGCTAGGAGGCATGCTTTACTTTGTCACACTCATAGTTGCACAACAAGTGCTGCAGTCCATGAGGGACACTTTAACTTACAGGCCCTGTGTACCCCAGTACCATATACTAGGGACTTATAATTAAGTTAACATATGGCAATTGGGTATAAGCCAATTAAACATAGACTTTTAAGAGTCGGACTTCAAACACCTAGGGCTAGTCAGAAGAGCCCAGTGCAACACAGAGTCATTGCACAGATACCTAATAGTCAAAATGAGGTGGTAACCCTGCAAATAGCCAGTTCCTCACAACTGTGCAGTTTGCAATGTGTTTCTCATTTGGCTTAACTGTAAAGAACTCCCAAACCAGGGAGGAGTTCTCCATATAGATCCAATTACATGAGAATTTGTGGTAGATCTTCGCTACGTTTCATGCTGCATCAGGTCGGTTGGTCGAGGGACTACCTTGGGGTTGTTGTTGCTGTTTTTGATGATTTAGAGATGATGCACGTAGGAGGCGGTGTACAGAATGAAGCTGAATAGAGGTCATTTGCACTGTCTCAATATCACTCGCAGCAAAAGCAATGAGTGGCTCATTCTCATCACTGCCAAATATGCTTTCCTCCTATTGCCTTGTCTTCTTTTGCAGGGTCAGGGGGTCCATCCATGTTACTGTCATGTATTTTCTGCACAATCTATCATGGCCTTACAGTAAAGTTAAATAGACCAATGGAGGGCAACCCGGGAGCGGCCGGCACGGATCGGGGGTGGTGGGGGAGTGGTTGCGGGGCTACGGTGGGACGGTGTAAAAAAAGAGAAAAAACGCTACCCCCTCGTCGTGCCTCTCCTCCATCGTCCCGCCATCGTCTCTTCAGGCTGGTGTTCCAGGAACAGGAAGCACCCAGACTGAGGCTCTTCTGGGCCAAACACAACGCTGCAATTCAGCGTTATCATTGGTGTTAGACTTGGCATCTTTTGGCGTGTTTCCCCTGACTTTTTGCTTTCTGACCTCCCGGTTTCGACTCTGTTTTTGCTGGTGTAATGATTCTGCGCACCTTCCTCACTGCTGTCCAGTGGGAAAGTGCAAGTGCTCCTGTATAAAATGTGTTATGGATTGGCGTTTCCATGATTGGCCTATTTGGTTTATGTGTCAGTCCCTTGTAAAGTGCACTGCGAGTGCCGGGGCCTATAGACCAAATGCTGTTGGTGGGCTGCAGCACTGGATTGTGCCACCCACGCAAACAGCCCGTAAAGTGTAACTCGGGCCTGCCATTGCAGAGCCTGTGCGCAGCCTGGGGCTGCCACGTCGACTTGGCAAGTGCGCACACTTGCAAGTCCCTAAACCTTCCCTTTTCTACATGTTAGTCACCCCTAAGGTAGGCCCAAGGTACCCCTGTGGGCAGGGTGCGTTGTATGCGAAAGGTAGGACATGCCCTGGTGTGTGTGGCATGTCCTGATAGTGAATTACGGCCTAGTTCGTTTTTCACTATTGCAAGGCTACCTGTTCCCCATAGGCCAGAACGGGCAGTTTTGATTATTACAGCTTATAATCCTAACTGACCCCGGGAACATGGTAGAAATTCGAATTTAGTATGCCTGGACTCAGAATGATAAAATGCATCTTTTAGTGAAGTTGGTTTTAACATTCTGTGTTTGAAAATACCACTTTTAGAAAGTGGGTATTTTCTTGTCTAACCATCCAAGCCTGCCTCTGCAAGGTTGTGTATTCCTTGTCTGGAGTGTGAGTGACAGGGGCTGGGGGATGCCAGGAGACAGGGTGAGTCAGCACCGGGCTGAATAGCAAGATCTACATGTAGATGGGTGGGAGGAGTTGCACCTGGGCCCTGAATAGGACAGTGCCTTCCCTCCACAATGCTGGCTCCACCTCCTGTGGTGCGTCTGATGTCCCTGGCCTACTCTCTGAAAGAAGGGACGGAGACTTGTCAACAAAGTGCTCCAGAACTGGTTTGGACTAGGCGAAGGCCTCTCTGCCTTCAGAGAACAAAGGAATTTGGGATATAAATATTGGGGCCCTGACCCCATGAATTTAGATCTCGCTGGAATCAAGGAACCTGCCAAGACGAAGAGCTGGAAGAGCTGCCAGGAGGAGTACTGCCCCTTTGCTGTGTTGTTGCTTTGTTGGGTTGGCCTGCAGCTGCTGCTTCTGCCTTGGGCAGTGAAAGAACTAGACTGAACTTTCTACAAACTTGTGCTGAGTATCTCCAAGGGCCTGACACCGAGCTGGCCTCCTGTTAAGAAGTCTCAGGGACTGCAAAGACTTCACAAGCCTCTGGGTACCGCTTCTGGAACGCTGTTTCAGTTGCCACAGAGGAAGGGAACTGCAACCGACTCCGTCAACCGAATCCATCCCTGACCGGTGACCTGTTTGCACCGCAGACCGCATCGCCCCGCTTTGCATCGCAACCCTGGTCTCACCGTGGGCGACGTCCGACGCCGCCAACACCGAGCCGCTGCTTGCACCGTGACCTGTGGGCACCGCAGTTCGCATCGCATCGCTTCACTGAACCAGCCGGACCCGACCGACGCGGACGCTGCAACTGGCTCAACAGTCGTGACCGCATCGCATTTGGGGCACCGCTCGCACGTTTGCGACGCACCGCTGTCCGACGCCAGCTCCCGCACTCCGGCTTGGTCGCCTGCATCGCAACCTGTCAGCACCGCATCGTGCACCGCCTCGCCCTGCACCGCACGCCTTGGACTCACCGACTCCGTCTGCACGACGCTCATCGAGCCGCTGCCTGCACCGCATCGAGGGACACCGCACCTTGCATCGCTCCGTCTTGCACCGCTACTGCGACGAACGCCGACCGGCTCGTACACTCCGTACCAGCCACAACGAGAAAGGTACTGTGACCGAGTCTGTTCACGACTCTGCTGGCCGCTAGCGACGCGGTCGGCTGGAACTGTTGGACTCTGTGTAATTCAGCATCGCGGTAGACCCGGACGGGGCTACCGACTCGTACGAACTTTGCTTTTGTGCTATTCCTGCAAAGAAGAAGTTACCTTATCAAGCATTCATTTTTAAAGTATAGTATTGTGGATTTTTGTCGTAATTGGTCTTGTCTTGAGTATATAAAAATTGGTTATTTTTCTAAACTGGTGTGGTGTCCGTTTGTAGTGCTTACACTGTATTACTGTTGGTTATGTGCAAATGCTTTACACACGGCCTCTAGAATAAGCCTGACTGCTCGTGCCAAGCTACCAAGGGGGTGAGCAGGGGTTATTTTAGGAGTGTAACTCCCTTACCCTGACTAGGAAGAAGGGCCCCTACTTGGACAAAGGTGCAAGCCCTTGCCAACTAGAGATCCCATTTCTAACAATTGGTCTGAGCGCCGTGGTTCAGCACTCAGCTAGGGAATGGGAGCCTGGCCATGTTCTCCACCCAGGTTGTAATGCAGCCTGGGTGGAGAACATGCAAAGTGCGCCTGACTAATTGGTCGGCCCGAGATGGCCGGCCAAACATTCATGCACACTTAGGGAGTGCAAACCACTCCACCCCTGTCCCGCACGTAAAGCTGCTGCAGCAGGGCAAAAATAAAATGATAATAACCTCGAGTTATTATCATTTTATTTTCCCTTTATTTCGCTGCTGAAAAGCAGTGGGGTGACGCTCCTCCACCTTAGTGGAGAAACTGCCACTTGTGCAACCATTTTGACTGTTCCATTTTAGGGCCACAGCATGTGCACTGTGACACCGATTGACCACAGCAAAAATAGTGTCCAGGAACAAACAAAAAATCTGGGTGACAAATGCAGAAACGGCGGATTTCCTACAGTCCGATAGAATATATCACAGCTGACAATAAATATATTTTTTCTCGCCAATTCATATCTCAATAAATACCTATTAACAAAATGTTCCTGGTAATACTTGCCTCACATCCTATACTATAATCATCTTTGATGTAAAATTGGTGCACATGCTGGAGCGCAATATATGTTATTTACCAACTTGCACAGCTTTTTTTCTTTATCGGTGGTTAAATCAATTGTCATTTAACTGCTCTATATAATGTGTTTTTTCCTGTATTAAACTAATACCTTCTTGGGTAATGAGCTTCTCATTTCCACATGCCAGTGAGCTTGTCAGTAGTGAATAATCTGTTCCTTGAACATGATGCCAGATATTTACATGATAGTTTGCATAACCATTTAAAGAACCATTAGTAAAATTAATAGACAAACCATCGAAAAACATTAAACATTCTAGTAGTGGATGCTTTTATGATATGAGTATAATCATTAAGCACCAATACTTGGGTTGCATTTTAACCTGAGAGGACATTTTTAAAAACAATATATAATAATGACATCTTTTTCCGACACCATTCTCAAATATTTCGATTAGTTCAGTCCGCAATACAATTGGAAGATAGCTTTAAGCAATCAAATTTGGCTAGCAAACAGAAAAATGAATAAAATAAATGATTATATGAGTCACCTTTCTACATCAATTAGGATATGAAATAGTTTAGCTACCCTAGGGACATGATTTGGAGCTGTCAAAAAGCTCCAGATCCTACCAGGAAGACGTGGGAAAATGAACTAATGGTGGAGAGAATGGAGGATTCTTCTCTGCACTTAGCATTTCCTCCAGAAATCAAAGGGGCATATTATCAAGCCCTCTATCGCCGCGTTAGCGGCACTTTTCTGCCGCTAATGCGGCGATATTTGTATCACACTATTAACAAGCTGCAGCTAACGGGCCTTAGCGTGAGTTTTCTAGCAATAGCGGCCGTTTTTTTACCTCTAAGCATGTCAGCGATATATATCGCTAATGACATGCAAAGTAGGCGTTCCTGCCTAAAACTCCATAGAAACAGTCGCAAACACAACTTCCCCCTATTATCAATGCCCGCGAAGCGATAAGAAAAGTCGCGCTAACCACGCTTATCGCTGGAATTTAACGCCTGAAAAAAACTTGCCTTAACCATCTTGTCAATGGGGGTTGGATTGTTGGGTTAAGTATACACTTGCCTATTAGCAAGCTTTTCATTAGCGCTGGATTTCTCACGGTATTGCTGGTTTTACACGCTATCGCTGGATTTCCTATCGCCTTTGCGATACGCGTTGATAATACCGCGCTATCACGGCGAGGAAATCCAGCGATAGCCGACGATAAAAAAAACAGCGCTAAGCGCGCTTTGCGATAATTATCGCAGATCTTTGATAATATGCCCCAAAGGCTTTTCAATTGCCGACAGATCTTAAGACAGCCTTTTAAAATGCCTAGTATTACCCATATAACTAGATTCCAAAGGAAGCATTAGCAATACAACTTTCAATTACAGGGCCACTCTAGTCTTCCGATTTTGAGATGGTGCCATGCAGGTTGAATTAGCATCACCAGCATTCTGAAGGTTCTACTGTGACATTGCACTCTAGACAAATATTACTTCATCCACCTCATCACTCAGTTACTCATACATTGCACAATAAATACTCATACTTACAGGCGCCATTTACGTACACCGGGCTGCTGCTCAACAGATGCCAGCTATCATCAGACAATATTAGGCAGCAATCTAGGGCACCATCAGCAAGGGGACACACCATGACCACTAGAAGCATGATTTATAATTCAGGTGGTAGGGGAGGAGAGCTGTGAAATGTCACTGCTCTTGTGATGCTTTAAGTAGATTTGTCTTTGTATTTGGTTGTTTCTGTAGCACAACATGCACCCACTGTTTCATTAGAGATGTACCAGATGCGACTGAAGCAACGTTTCACAGGCCGGATTCATTCCAGGCAAACTTAGACTTAAAGAGTACTACAAAACTTTACTGCAGCTACTGAATGGATTGATTTGTGGACTAGGCACAATGCCAAATTTATTAGGATCTGCCATCGGCAGCCAACGCAGAGGTACCTGTATAAGGGACTTGTGGTCAGACCATTTTATAATTACATAGAACAAAGAGTAACGCAAAAACTTCTCACAATTAGAATGTGAAATAGGAAAGATCAGGGGATGAAAAAAGTTACGGGTCTCTAAAAGTGGCGTGGCCAAGTATTAAGGACGTGGCTTGAATATGTAAATTACATTTCTGTGTTTCCCAAAGTGTGCCACCCAACAGGGATTTTAGTGCCTGTCTGAACTTTCTGCTATTGCATCCAGATATACATCACAACAACTGACATGCACCTAAAACCACCCAGGACTATTGGCTCTGTCAGAAGTTGTTAGCCTTTTAAGATAAAAGAGTAATAGCAGTGATTTTGTTAAATAATAGTGAAAATGTTTCAATTCTGAAATTGCAAATTGAACAATACTGAGGCCTGTGGAAGGGGTAGTAGTGATCTTCAGTGTCTCAATCAGTCCTTTATGTTCACTCTATGTTAGACAAGTGCATCCATTTTCTCTCCACATCTCATCCAGCGGCATATCTAAAACTTTGTTTTTTTCATCTTTAGCACCCTGTAGGAAGAGGGCTCTTTATATGGTATACCAAAAAGAGGTGTACCGTGCAGAGTCGAGGTATTCCCTTACTATCAGACAGGGGCATGTTCAAGGTGCTCTTTTAGAGTGTAGTGTGGTCGAGCAGTCTTAGGCCTACCAGAGAGGAGTGTTAGAGGTCTGCAAATACACACAATAGTCAATAAATGATGCATACAACTCAATAAGGAGATCCACACCAATTTATAGAAATAACACATATCTTTATATAACTTTAGGCACCAGGATCATCAAAATCTGGTAATTACTTTTTGAAATAGCAGGTTTGTAGTAACCAGGCTTTAGACACTTTAAATCATAATTGAAGCACTTTGTGGCAATGTTAACCTAGGGAGAAACCGTACGCTGCTTACAGTCACTCAACAACGACTTACGGGACCAATCTTCTGGATTTAAGGTATGTATAGGGCAGGGTACAAGGCAGCACCAAGAGGCCACACTGGGCGGCACTGGGGTGGCCGGGTGTAGAGGTTCAATTCAGTGTTGGGTGCCCAATGTTACCCGATGGGTGCAAAACATGTACTTCATTTGGGCACTTCACAGCGACTTACGGGACCAACCTCCTGGACTTAAGGTGAGTATAGGTGGCACTGGGGCTTCCGTGTGCCGAGGCACTTTTTAGCTTGGTGGCTCAATATTATATTAAGGGGATTGTTCTAGTCGAAAAGAGGCTGCAGGATTGGACTGGAAAACCAGTCTGGCTGAACCAGCAAGTGGGCTAAGCTCTCATGATGCTAGGGGACGTAGGGGCACCTTTGGTCCTCTTATCCATGGCCGGGGTGACAGGTGCAGAGTTGTCAGATTTTCATCACCCGGAGCAGTCCGGTAGAGGGGGCCTGCAAACATGGGCTGCACGCAGAGTTGGGAAGTCCACAGTGGGCAAGTCAAAGGAGGGCATTGTCTCTGAAGGGCTGGGGGACCACGCTGGCCCACTTCCACTCAAGCTTGTAATGACGGGTGCAGTGGTGCTTACCGGTGTTGGGTTTTCACAGCCTTGGAGTCCTCTCAGGTCTCTTTGGGTGCCTGCACAATGCAGGGAAGCAGCTCTGCTGCTCCACTGGAGTTCTTGAGTCTTTATTGAAGACAGGCAGTCCTCCCAGGATTTGGAGGCACAACAACTGCAGGACGAGATGTCTTTGGGGCAGTTTCGACAGGGAACAGCAGACAGGCCAGCAGGGCTGGAGAAAATTCAGTCGCTCTTTTTCAGTCTTCTGGTTTTGCGGCTCTTCAGTGTCCTTCTTCTTCATGGATCACCAGGATCTGATTTCCTGGTGCCAGGGCTTCCCTAAATACTTAATTTAGAGGCGTTAGGGGACTAAAAGGTAGTAGCGAATGGACCACTTACCCCTGAGGTCACTACGCCATCTATGTGACTAGGGGTGGGTGACGAATTCTGCTCCGCTGGTGGAGTTAGAGGAGTTTTGCCCACTCCACGCTCTGCATAGAGCGCGGAGTTCCGAAAAACTCTATGAAGCTGCATGGGGAGGAGTTTTTCCTCTTGCGCGGCTCGTCAACTTTAAGTTGGCGAGAGTGAGCAAGGAAAATCATACACTAGATCACATCCCGGTGATATATCTCAACGGGGGCGGTCACAGCAGGTAGCTACCACTCACAATAAGAAACCTGGCGCTCCTGTTGAGAAAGCTGCCGCTCAAGTAGAATTTCTACTTGAGTGGAAGAAAGAAGCAGCATCCTCTTGAGCTGCACATGGTGTCAGTCGAGCTGATTTTTCAGTACGAGACAAATTTCTGGTGCTGAAAATCAGCGCGAGCAGCATGACTTATGCACGCCACGGAATGCGACAGAGTTTTTTCGGCACTTTGCAGAGTTCCGCATAGCAGAACTCCGCGAACTCTGCCCAGGCCTTTATATGACCAATTCAACAAAGAAATTTGCCATCAAAAAGTTGGGCACTTGTAAAAAGTTGCATCCACTACAGATAGCCGAGTTCAGGGGTGGTGCTCACCTGAGGGTGGACACTCCGGTCTTCCCTCGCTAATTTTACTCACTGTGCAGTTGCCAAGGGCTCGAGACAAAGGGGTCAGTTTCCTCTCCTGTGTGAGAAACCAGATTCGAATACCAAAGACGGTGGCCTCTTTGAAGCTCCCTGGCCTTGGAATGCTAATCCACATGTCATCCTGTGAGTAGAGTTGCAAGGCTTCCCCTGCTCGAGCAGGCTTGGTTTATGGCACCCAGAGAGCAGAGGCCCTCACCTTTGGGGGTCAGGCACTCGTCTCTGGTGGCAGGCTGATGAAAATCAGTCAGTCAGCACCAGGGGCTGGTATGTGTTCAGGGGGCACCTCTAAGGTACCCTCTGTGTGCATGCATCACTAAATCTGACACTGGCATCAGTGTGGGTTTATTAATACTAGGTGTTTGATACCAAACATCCCTCTTCTCGGTGAAGCCATCATGTAGCTAGGGAACTCGTTTTCTCCAGTGTCCAGCGCATGTTTTAAAATGGCTTCCCTGTTCCCTTGTTCTGGCAGTAATGGAGCTGACCAGCACAAGGGCATATCTGCTCCTGCAGATATGTCCTGAACGGAAATATAAGGCACCCTGGCTTAGGGCTGTAAGGCCTGCTGTAAGGGTGTTTTGCAGATAATACATGCAGTGTTAGGGGACATGGCACACAGGGATGTGTGCCATTTATTATTTTCACTTTTGTCTGCACCATGACACACAGCCTGCAGTGGCAGTTTGCATGAGCTTGGTGAGGGTTCATTTAGGCTGGCATAATTCTTGCTGCAGCCCTTAGGGTCCCACTTTAGAGCCCCAGGCGCTAGGTACCAGGGGTGCCATTTACTAGGGACTCACAGATGGTACTAAAGGTATTGTCAATTGGGGAAGACAATTGCACAGTTTTCGGGAAAGAGGTCTGGCACTGGGGATCTGGTTAGCAGGAACCCACTGCACTTCCAGTCAAAATCACATCATATACAGGCGAAAAGTGAGAGTAACCATGTCAAAAAGGGCACTTTCCTAAACACCCACATTTCACTCCCTCCTGAATGCACTTCCTAGCAACCTCTTCAATTTTCCACCCTTCGAACAGCCAACACACACATTCACCCTAAGCACTGCATTTTCTTTTACTTTCAGCTTGTTAAAATTTTGACACCTGTGTCCATCCTTTTCCACACATTTGCACAGAATCACAACGCCAACTGGAATACATGACCACTGCTCTGTGTCCTCTACAGAGAGGCCAAGGATTGGATCACCATTTATTCTGAATGCCTTTTTGACCCACCGACAGGCACTGTGAGGAACTTGCATTGCCTTCAGCCTCAACTACAGAGCTCTCAATCATGACCTATTATAAACACCTGGAGGCGACGTAGTTCAAAGTATGCATTAAGCAAAAGTGATATTCTACAAGAAAATATTGCAAAACACAGCTCCTGGAAATAGCTAACACTCTTAGTACAAAATTAAGTAAAATATGTAGGGGCAGATTTACAAGCCACTTGCGCCACTTTTTCGTCACTTTTCCCATGTTAAAAATGATGCAAAAGTGGCGCAAGGGCCTTGTAAATCTGCCCCGTAAAATGTAAACAGGAACTAAATCACTGACATGGATTGCCTTAACGGTTTTTACATTCACTGTTCAGCAATCGATCACTGTTTTTACCAGTGATGTCAAGGAAATGTATACGGAGCCCAACAGGGACCCGTTTCAATGTCTGTTTTTAAATGCTACTGGGTTTGCGACCTGGAGGGACCCAGACGACTTAAATCCCTGGGAGAGATTCTAAGCCTATCTTCCACCCACTACCAAGTGTCCTGGACTAACTCCACCATACTTTGAAATGCAAATAGAATTTAGCTAGAAAGGCAATGATAGAAAGTTGATGAATTGAAAGGATGTTTGCAATCAAAAGGAGATTCATTTCAAAAGAATGAGAAAAAAGTAAAACAAGAAGCAAATTATATTTATTGCTTGATTTAATAATAAAGAATAGAATAAAACCAATTCTCAAGGGCAGCTACTTTTGTATGTTTTCATACACCTGAGCGATTGAGTGGGTAATAAAAAAAATCCTTGGCCTGTCTGAAGGTCACAGCACATTTTCTACCTGAAATACCATGGGGAGTGTCCATGCTAGATGTAGGTATCAGCTCCCACAGGGAATTCTAGGAGTAGAGGAGGTTCTGCTTTTTTTATGATCCTCTCTGAGGATGAAAAGTCTGCTGCCCCCTGAGTCGTTTGAATTTTTAATTGTTTAAGATGCATCAGCTGACACTGATTAGTGTAGACCCTGCTTTCGTGTCTCCTAAATGAGGATAAATGTGCTGCTTGTTTCCTCAAGGCTAGTTCTTAAACCTGATGCCCTTTGGGAATCTCCTGGCCAGTCCTGCTAATTCTGCCCTTGCCTGTATGGACGTCTTCAGCTAGCACTCGTAGTGAAGAGACACAAACACAGGGCAACAAGAAAGGCAACAAGATGAGCCATCACACCAACTGTATAGTTAGTTGAACTCAGCTGTATTTTTTGCTTATTCCTTCATTTATTGATGTGGGACCAACTCATCTTTCCCACTGATGGTGCCCATATGCTCCCACCCACCCTTGCATAAGCACCATCCCTTGAGTAGTATTAGTGGCATGGATCCTGGAAGAGGTGTCCTTAAGCCACATTTAGGGTCTCTTACCCCTACTCTACTTCCCTAGGATTGGACCAACTATGACTGTCTCTGAATTTAATGCTACTGGCTCTCACAAGCAAACCGTACATTGCAAAGGCTGTTACTGAAACACCATTCTTCAATTCACTTTGTTCCCCAACACTGTTCCTTTTTTTGGTATAACTTCTCTGCTCAGACATAACAGTCCCATCATTTTCTTCTGACAACAATGTCATTCTATTTTAGGCATTCTGTCCTTCAATGTCCATGTTCTCTAGTGGCTTCAACAATACCCATCACTCACAACTGGTTTGACTCAGATAGTGTTGCATGCATCAGTCTTAGATGCTGGGTCTGGTGGTTCAATGGACTAATGCATCCTCTGCAGGGGCCTATGCTCAACCTCATGGTCACAGGTTCAAATCCAAGCAGGTCCACTCAGCCTTTCATCCATCTGAGGTCGATAAAACAAGTACGATTGGGTTGAGTAACAATAAACATCTGTTATTCATTGCCAAGATACCTCCGGGTGAACATGCGCTTTACAAATACACATGTTATGTTTGTGTTTTGGGTCCTTACTGTTTTGGTGTTTAACTTGGTTTGGTGCTTTTCGGAACTTACACTTGTCTGACTGTGAAATGCACTGTCTTGCCTTTCCAATGATTCTGTTATAGGTTGCTGTCATATAGTCAATACCTAGATGCTGCTAAATTTCCTCTCGACTTCTAGGGTTTGGGGAGAACCTGTAAAGTCTCAAGGGATTTCCAAATAATATTGAATTGTGACTGCATTCCTCTGTAAAAAGGAACAAAATTAGACTGGACTCTAGTGGAACTCTTTAGTGATGGGTATATATATTACCTTTTATTTTAAAGAGTGTTGGAAAATGGCCCTCTCTGAAGTCACCCCAAACCTTTTGCCTTCCTCCTCCTCTTTTCCAGAACTTCTTTTTGTTGACCTTAGGACTCTGAGCACTTCGCCACTGCTAACCAGTGCTAAAGTGCATGTGCTTCTCCCCTAAACATGGTAACATTGGTATATGCACAATTGCCATATTTAGTTTACATGTAAGTCCCTTGTAAAGTGGTATACCATATATCCAGGGTCTGTAACCTAAATACTGCTAACCGCCCTGAAGCACTTATTGTGCCACCCACATAAATAGCCTTTCAAAATTGTCTCAGGCCTGCCATTGCAGTGTCTGTGTCTGCAGTTTACTGCCACTTCGACTTGGCATTTAAAATTGCTTGCCAAGTCTTAAACTCCCCTTTCATAACACATGTGTCACCCCTAAGGTAGTCCCTAGGTAGCACTAAGAGCAGGATGCAGTGCAAGCAAAAGGTAGGACATGCACTTTTATGTTTTGCATGTTCTGGTAGTGACTGTTAGACCTGGCATCCTTGGCATAGTTTTCCCTCTCCTTTTGCCTCTACCTCCTGTATTTTTGTTGGTTTGCTTGACATCGTTTTTGCTGGTTTATGTACTCTGGGCACTTTAGAACTGCTGATCAGTGCTAAAGTGTAAGCGTTCCCTGTGTGAATTATGATTCTGATTGGTTATCCATGATTGCCATATTTGATTTACTGGTAAGCCCCTAGTAAAGTGCACTGTGTGTCCCCAGCACCTGTAAAGCAAATGCTACTAGTGGGCCTGCAGCACTGGTTGTGCCACCCGCATGGGTAGCCCTGTAAACTTGCCTCAGACCTGCCATTGCAGAATCTGTGAGTTCAGTTTTAAACTGCCATGTCGACCTGGCAAGTGCACCCACTTGCCAGGTCCAAGCTTCCCATTCACTACATGTGAGGCACCTCTACGGTACGTAGGCCCAAGGTAGCCCCATGGGCAGGGTGCAATGTATGTGAAATGTAGGACAAGTACTAGTGTGGTTTACATGTCCTGATAGTGAAAGCCAATATTATTTTTCACTATTGCAAGGACTAGAGCTCTCCCATAGCCTGTCATTGGTGATGCCTTGTAACATCTTACAAGTGTAACTTTCAATTGGGAAAAGCTAAAGATTTGGTGTTTGGGCATTTTCTTGCTATAATATCCTGTGCCTGTGTCTTCCTGTGGAATCAATGTCTGACTTAGATTGACAGCTGGGTTGTTTGTGCATTTACTCTAGACAGTCACAAAAAGGGAGCTGTTGTGTGCCCTGCATATCCTGATGGCCCATCACCATGATGATGCGCCTTCCTGAGTGTTAGTCCTGGCCTTTTGACAGGTTTATCCCCAAACATTTTGCCTTTTGCCTCCTATTTTTCTGACCCTGTTTTCATCGGCTATAGGATTCTGGGCACTTTACCACTGCTGATCAGTGCTAAGGTACATATGCTCTCTGTATAAATTGTGATATGATTGGTTATCCATGGTTGGCATATTTGATTTACTGGTAAGTCCCTATATAAGTGCACAGTGTGTGCCAGGGCCTGTAAATCAAATGCTACTAGTGGGTTTGCAGCACTGGTTGTGCTACCCACATGAGTAGCCCTGTAAATGTATCTCAGACCTACCACTGTAGTTTCTGTGCGTGCAGTTGTAAACTGCCATGTTGTCCTGATAAGTGCACCCACTTGCCAGGTCCAAACCGTCCCTTTCCTCACATGTAAGGCACCCCTAAGGAGGGCACAAGGTGCCCCCATGGGCAGGGTGCAGTGTATCTGAAAGGTAGGACACGTACTGGTGTGTGTGACATGTCCTGATAGTGAAATACTGTGTATTTCATGTTTCGCTATTAAAAGGTTATTTGTCCCATAGGCTTATTATTGAGGTTGCACTGTACCATTTTTTACATGTGTAACTTGCAAAAGGGACAAGATAGAAAAATTAAGTTTAGACTCTGAACTTAGAATTTAATAATGCACCTTTTGGTGAAGGTGCTTTTTAAATCCTGTGTTTGAAAATGCCACTTTTAGAAAGTGAGTATTTTCTTACTTTACCATTCTGTGTGGCTCTGACTGTTTGTGTATTCAGCATCTGGTGTGTGAGTGACAGGAGCTGAGATGTGCATTCAATCTAGACAGTCACTGGGGGCGTTGGGGTGTGCCCTGCCTTGCCTGAGTGACTCATCGCATTGCTGAATAGAGCTGGTATGCATTTAGAGTGGTCGGAGGAGTGTTTTTCACAATGATGTCTCTGCACCCTGTGGTCATGCTGCACCAGGGAGGACAGGACTGGTTTGGACTGTGTTCAGAGACCCTTGCCACAAAGAGAACAATGACATTTTGAGGTAAAAGTATGACACCTAAAACCTGAGAATTCAGATTACTTCAAGGAACACGATGACCCTGCCAAGAAGAAGAGCGGAAGAACTGTGCGAGGAGTGCTGCCTTTTCTGAGTGAGGGGTGGGTTGGCCTGCAGTTGCTGCTTCTGTCTGTGGTGGAGGAAAAGGACTAACCCTTTTGGCCCTGTGGTGGCATACAGCGTGTGAAGGGAATCTCCAAGGGCCTGTGTGCGCTGGCCTCCTGTTCTGAGAAACTCAGGGACATCAAAGTTTCCATTTGCTGTGCTGTACAATCTTTTACTTTGGGCAGAGCTCTGTGTGTTGTGCTCTGCAACCATTACCTTCACACAGCTTCATTTGTTTTCCAAGTGCTCTGTGTACTTTACTACTGCCAGCGTGCTGTGTGTCTGACTCTACCACAGCACTGTGTACTTCACCCCTTTTCATTTTAAGGCCAAGCGCAGGTTCGACTGCTTTTATGGTGGGGCACCAGTGTGTGCTATTGGCAAGTGTGGGATGGAGCGCCACATTTTGCCTGAAGGGCACTCCATTCGTGTATTCATGGAATTAAAAGAGAGGTGCGGAGCCTATAAAGTACAAAGCGTGTAGTGAGCGCTTTGGGTCGGCTGTCCTAGATGAGGTGTGGGCTCACTCTACTACTCATGCAGAGGGCACCGAGGAGTGAAGTTGTGCCTGGGGAGGAGGCCATAGAGAAGGACCGTGCCCACAAGTTACGAAGAAGAGGAACACTTGCAGTAGCAACTGAAGAACACTGACCAAAGGAGTGGAGAAGCTCCGCTGGTGTCCTGCTGGGAGGCAGGGCCAGCGAGAAAGACTGCGCCACAGCCACAGAGTAAAAGAGCAGTTGCCATGGCAACTGAATTACGCAGCGCCCAACGGAGTGTAGACGTGCTGATCTCATCTCCAGGGACGGGCCAGACCTCAGAGGCTTGTCAGGTCTGTCTTACCCCTTGACAAGCACGTGGGGTGGGCAGATAGAACGGCCTGCTACAGGGCTTGTCGACATTGTTACAGGAAGTGCCCCTCCCCGCTGCAGTAGGTGCCAGGTAGGAGACATTTAAACTCGCTCTAGTGAGGGCCGGAGTGACTAGACATGTCGGCAGCTGCACCACACAGTCGCGGTCATGGGCAGCTGCATTGGAGGCACCCCGGGGGGGGAGATAGCCACGGGCAAGGTCAGCCCAGAACTCGGGAGACTGCCTCCCAGGAGCACCGGTGCACCGGGCTGCAAGCTTTCACAATCGAGCTGGTATCCAACATTGGGCTCCCTCCTTGCCGCACTGGTTTCCGGTGCCCAAGGTGCCCAGGTGAAGGTACCCTACGAAAGGAGGTAGGAAGGCAGAGAAGCTGCCTCCTGCAGGTTCCCGGTGCCTACCTGAAGTTCATACCCGGCAGTTATAAGGAGTATCACTGTATCCATTTTGACACAATAGAGAGTACCCTTTGTAGGGACAACATATTATACACAGTGATGATGTAAGGTGTTAGGCAGGATGTTTTCATGATAGCGTTTTCACGACCAGTGCTACTTGTGAGTATATACTTCATTGCACTAATGGTGTTTATGACGATGGCCTTATGGCCAAGGGATTTATGATCTACGCATTATTTTGACTCTTACCTATTTGGCAAAGTGATGATTGATTTATGTGACTTATGACCTATGTGACGTCATGACAAGTGCCTAGTGGCACAATAATTTATTTGATTGTGGTCTAATGTGTTTTTGTGAATAATACAAAGGATGTTTTGTATATACCTTGAGTGGAGTCTCTATTTGCGGTGTTTCTAGTATGTCACTGGTGTGTGTGTGTGTTGCGCAAACGTTTTACACATTGCCTCTGGGATAAGCCTGACTGCTCTGCCAAGCTACCAAGGGGGTGAGCAGGGGTTATCTTGGGTGTGTAACGCCCTTACCGTGACTAGAGTGGTAGGTTCTGCCTGGCTAGTGGTGGGAGCATTTGTCACTGACACCTGAATAGGGTGGTGCCTGGCCTCATACAAGGCTGTCTTGACCCCCCTGTATTGTGTCTGGGGCCAAAGAAGGGCAAGGCAGGATCTTGTGGACAACAAAGACTTTCCTTTTCAAGTATGCCTAATTCAAAGGCCAAACGGGGTATATGTATTGGACCTATAACCCCACATTTTTAGAACTCTTGTGAATCAAGAGGAGACTCTGCTAAGAAGAAGAGCTGAAGAGCTGTGAGGAGCACTACTGCCCCTTTGCTGTGCGTTGCTTTGTTGGATTGGCCTGCAGTTTTGCTTCTGTCTTGAAGAGGAAAAGGACTGGACTTTGCTGTGTATCCTGCGTGAGAAGTTTCTCCAAGGGCTTGTCTGTGCTTGCCTCCTGTTAAGAAGTCTCAGGGCCATCAAAGAGTTCCAGTTCTTGGCACTTGGAGATGGTTCCTGCTGCTAAAAGACTTCAAAATCAACTTTTTTCCCTTCCAGCCCCTATTTTTCCAATGCAGCATCACCGTGTGGGGGAAACTCCACGCACCACCGCTGTGCGGCCAAAGAAATCAACACGGTGCCTGCACGTGGCCGAAGAAACCGCTACAGCCTGAGTTAAGCGCACCATGTCTCCGAAGTCCAAGACCACGGCACTGAATTCGAATCAGGCCCTGTTGGGTGGTTGAAAGAAACAATGCATCGTTGGACCGCGGCTGAAAGAATCAATGCAGCGCCTGTTTGCCTCAGCCGCATCAATCTCCAGCGCGTCTGGATTTCCACGCATCACAATTGTGCACCAAGTCTTCCACCACATCACCCACAGACCAGAACCGTCTTGGATATCGATGCATCATTTCTCCTTACAGTCTGGAACCGATGTAACACTTTTCCTACATTCAGCAGAATTGGCGCATAGTTTCCCCAGGGACTCAGGAACTGACGCATCACGTGGTTTTCCAATGCTTCCCTCCTCCGCAGCTGTTTTTCCTTGTGGATTTCCATGCACCCAAGGTACTAGGTGTAAAGCCACTGCATCCATAGAGTTCCATGGACAGAATTGCTTAAACTTAAACCTTTTCAAAGTTATATTTTGAGTTATGTATGTTGGATTTTTGTCGTTTTGGTCTTGTTTTGTTAAGATAAAGATTGGTTATTTTTCTAAACTGGTTTGGTGTCCATTTGTAGTAGTTTCAATGCTTTACTGTGTGTGTTATATACAAATACTTTACACATGTCCTCTGAGAGGCCTGATTGCTCGTGCCAAGCTGCCAAGGTGGTGAGCAGGCATTATCTTGGGTGTGTGGTCCCTTACCCTGACTAGAAGAAAAGGTCTCTAATTGGACAGGATGCACACCACTGCCAACAAGAGACCGCCATTTCTAACAGTGGCAAACAGCCACATTAGTTTTTCTCTACTGTGAGGCCTACTCCTCTCGTAGGCTGGAATTGAGAATCCCTTAATACACTTTTAAGCTGAAATTCTTGATTAGAAAGGAGGAACTGCGTCATGCTTCATATCTTTGGAATGGTTATGATAAATCTTCTTTACTGGTAAAGACGGATTTAACATTACTGTTTTAGAAATGCCACTTTTAGAAAATGGACATTTCGCTGCTCTTACTGCTCTGTGTGCCTTGCAGCCTGTCTCCAATACATGTCTGGGGTGGGTGACAGCTATACTTTGTGCATTCCCTCTAGACAGCCACAAGCACAGGCAGGGTGGGTGTAACAGAGAACTCACTTGCACCTGAATTGGCAGTTTCTTGTTTCCCAAACAAAGGGCTGATTACCCCCTACTGATAGTCTGGAGCCAGGGCTGGGATGAAAGTGGGACCTGTGTACTTCAATGGCCTGCTTTGAATTCACCCCCATTTTAAATGTACAACTGGGTATAAGCACAGTGCCTCTGACCCTACCAACACAGGACTGTACTGGAGCTGTGAAGAACTCTGTCAGGAGTAAAGACTGCTGTGCTACAAGGAGTGCAACTCTGCTTGACTGCTGCTCTGCAAGAACTGCTTTTCTGCTTTGCTGTGCTGCCATGCTGCCTGCTGATCTCTGCCCTGCTGAGGACAAGGACTGTACCGATCTCACTTGAACCCAGAGTGACTCCAAGGCCTTGCTGACTTGCCCCCTATTCTGAAGTCTCAGGGCCATCAAGACTTCCTCCAACTCTGCAAAGCACCTGGACTCTGTCATCTATCCTGTCCTGCAAGAGGTGCCAATCCAGTCCTGGGCCCCTGAAAGGTGATTTCTGCTGTCCAAAACCATCAAAGTTAACACTGTGATGACTTTGCACCGATTGGAACTGACACATTGCCCTCCGACGCATGAGCCGATCTACAACATTGCTTCCATGGTCTGCGTGGCTTAATGATGACGGACAGCGCAGCTCGACAATGACACAGTGCCTGCATCGTAAAGGGGTTCGGCGCAGAAGCCTTTATCGCCTGTGTGGATCGGAACTGATGTAGCGTGTCGTTGACTTCGGCGCTTGCTCTATCCAAGGTACTTTTTCAGTGGGACCTGCATGAGTTCTGTATGTGGCCTGCCCTCCATCATGGTCAGCCTTAACTCTGAAACTACCCCGGTCCAGAGCTACCTCCAGTAACCCCTAAGCGCTCTTTGACTCTAAGCACTAGATTTTGATTTAATCTTTTAAAATTCTTAACTACGGTTCTACTTATTGGGTTTTTGTCATTTTTGTGGTGTTTTCATTGTGTTACTGTGTTTCATGTGTTGCACAATACTTCACACATTGCTTCCTTAGATACACCTGGCTGCTCTGTGCCAAGCTACCAGAGGGTGAGCACAGGTTATCTTTTAGTGTGTATCTAGCTTACCCTAAGAGTGGTGGTTCCTGCTTGTACAGGGTGCATACTCTGACAACCATAAACCCCATTTCTAACAATGAGCATAAAGAGCAATTTGCTAATTATTAGCTAATACATTCCTAATAATTAAAACACTCTGAATTGCCCCACACGCCCAGTCAAAACCTGGGATAAACCAAAGTAAGCTGATATTGAATAACACATTTTTAAAAATACAATAAAGGCGCCCAATTATGTAACTCTTTAAACCCATATCTGAAACACAGACTCAAACTATCATTAAAAAAAATTGAAAGTAAAGTTCCTCAGAGTAATTTTTTTTGCATCACTAAATGCTATTGGGAAATCCACAAAATAAGCAATAAGGTCTGATGAAGAACAATACTTACTGGAATGGACCATGGTAAAGATCTTTAACTGGTGGCACATTCACCATCACACCATCATGATGTTGAACAAGGTCTGACTAAAAATCAACACTTAACATTGCAAAGACCTAATGCCATGAGTTGGGCTCTTGTTACAAGCCAGCACAACACAAATCAATAAGATAAATGGATAAATCTGATCCATTTGCTATGTTCCTAGTAAAGTAGTTATCAATGACATTCAGAATCTTGTCTTTGTCTCATATACTGTCATATTCAGTATTGCCACTGTATATCTTCCACCTGAATGACACCCACCTCTTATCAGTGAATGAATCCTTTCATAGTTCTCTTTTTCACTCAGGCAAGATCTGATTGACTGTGTTACTATAACATTCTTAGGGTTATCTTGAATTATTCTTATTTGTCTCCTATGGTTATTGCTTTGAATATTTGCAGGAAAAGCTGCATTTTTTTATGTTCTCCTTAGATTTTATGTATTTACGGGCATAGTTTGTTGGTACTTTTGGACCTCTGGACAGTCAGAGGCTGCCAACCGACATCTCATGGCTTGAGTTGCCCTTTAAGACATGGTGACTGTCTGTCAAATAACACTTGCCATATTTGATTTTTAGGCAGTAAATGTGTGCGAGTAGCATGGACATCAAGCGCACAATACAGGACACAGTATCACCTCACACTACTAATATGTGGAATTTTAACTACATAGCAAAAAAGTTGACAAGCAGATGTGTGGTACTGCAACTACAGCTGAAGTGTTACTATGTCAGATTATACAGTCTGGACATGTTTAAGCCTATCTCTAACAGTAATTGTCTGCTGTAAATAATGCCTTAGAGATTGCAAGCCTCATATGCATAATGTTGAGAAATGAAACACCAACGTTGTGTTAACTTACATGTTTCTGTAATAGAAGTTACACCACATGTCAGTATTTAAAAGGCTTATTGAAACCAGCTTGCCATTAAAAAACTTTGGGGCATATTATCAAGAACGGCTTTAAAAATTATCGCCGGTTTAGCGGCAGAAAACTGGCGCTAAAGCGGCGATAATGGGCTTGATAATATGCCCTTGAGAATTCCAATAGAAGTCCATGTTCTGGTGTCAACATGGGCTTCTATTGGAATTCTCCAGAGCATATTATCAAGCCCATTATCGCCGCTTTAGCGGCAGTTTTCTGCTAAAGCGGCGATAATTTTATCGCCTTTCTTGATAATATGCCCCTACACTCTGGGGCATATTAGCAAGACCGGCGATAAAATTATCGCCGTTTTAGCGGCAGGAAACTGCCGCTAAAAGCGGCGATAATGGGCTTGCTAATATGCATATAGAATTCAATAGAAGCCCAGGTTAGATGTCCTGCACATCTAACCTGGGCTTCTATTGGAATTCTATAACGCATATTAGCAAGCCCATTATCGCCGTTTTAGCGGCAGTTTCCTGCCGCTAAAACGGCGATAATTTTATCGCTGGTCTTGCTAATATGCCCCTCTGTTTCTAAAACTTTTTTTGTATCTTGAGCTAGGAACCCATAGAACTCTCACTATAGCAACATTTTACTAAGCAGTAAAAATCTAATTCAGTGGTCAATTTTTCTTTTTGTTTTGTGCAAAGGTCTCAAGAAAGATGTATTGAAATATTGTTATATTCTGTCTCGAGTGGACTGAGTGAAACCCAGTTTAGTCAGCCCAAGAACCGTCTTCTGTGAATGTTAGAAATCACCTCATCCAGAGTTCTGCCTAGAAGTAGAGTAATGAAATGCTCGGAATAGACGAAAGGGCCTTTATTACTTAGTGACCCATGCTGAAAGATCATTATCTGCATGATAACGGAATATAATTACCGGAGCTGATACCTCCATGAAATACCACTGTAATTGACAGGTAGCTATATGGTGAGGGGGGAGTTTGGGCAGCTGTATGATACACAGGAAGACTGAGGGGGATATTCTCAAGAAGTGCGATAATCATCGCCAAAATAGGTTAACGCAATTATTCATATCGCTGTCTATCGCGGGAAAATAACTCCGTGTTAACGTCTTATTCACAACACGGCGGTAACATGCAATAGTTTCCCGATAACGCGTCAAATGTCTGCGATACAATTACCGGGACGGCGATAAAAATCTAAAGCCGAACATGAAAAAACTGGCAATGGGCCCAACCGCGATAAAAAAAATCGGCGATAAGCTGCGCCAGGCCTGCAATTCACACTCGTCAGGCGGGAAAAATCCCCATAAAAGCAGAAAAAAAAACACAAACATAACCAAAACAACTGCGAAGCACAATGGAGGTAGCCGGAGCAAGTACAGAGGACAACCAGAACCCCACAAGCCCCAAGGAGGACCAGCCTGGGACCTCGGGGTCAGGGAAGGGCAAGGAGAAGAAGAAGAAGAAGAGGAAGATGCAGTTCAGTCCGCAGGAAAACAGGATCCTGATAACGGAGGTGATAGAAAACCATCAACAACTGTTCGTCACCTCCACTGTGTCATTGGCAACAAAAAATGGAATATGGCTGTCCATCGTGGACAAGGTGAATGCAGTCGAAGTGCTGAGGAGGACAATGGAAGAGCTCAAGAGGCGCTGGAATGATGTGAAGCGCAAAACCAAGCAGAAACTCGGCAACAACCAGAAGGCAGCAATGCAGACTGGAGGTGGGAGTCCAGCGCCACAGGAGGAGCTGGATGAGATGGAGGAAATGGTGTCCACAGTCATCAGTGTGGAGATGGTGGCAGGAGTTGGGGGACCGGACACTGCTCAACATGACCTGACACAACAGCAACAGGGTGAGTAATGACCAGAGACTGGGTGGACGGGGGAGATGGGCACAATGTCACACATGCACAATTAAGTATTGCACAGTGCACACCCACAATGACTCTGGATCATGTCCCTGATCCCCTTGGCACACTGCAGCACACCTAGAAACAGCAAGTAGGCCCCCGTCGACTATGTGCCCAGAGGGGGCCCTTCCCACACATCACCAATCTCACAAGCAACCCATGCACATGTGCCAAACCCAGCAAAGCGGCGTGTCTGTGAGCGACACTGGCAATGCAAGTGACACTGCATGACGAATAGCATGGCTGCAGTCAATATATCATGACATGTTGCACGCCGCGACACTGAGGTGGCTGAGTGTGGACCACATCCGTCACACTCTGACACATAAGCAAGACCTCCGACCCTCGGTCTAGGTCCACTCTCTCCCCACTGCTTCGCTGTGCCGTCTCTTGCCTCTAGACCCCGACCTCCTCCTTGGGAGGTTCGAGGCTGCTGCCCGCTCCTGCACCTGCTGCCCACTCCAACTGGGACCAGACTGCCTCCAACCACTGTAACCTTTCTCAGCCGTTTTTTTCTTAATTTTTTCCCTGTTGTGCCACTGTTATTGTGCCCAACTGTGTCTTGCTCTAATTCCACCACTGTTTTTATTTTCTCGTGCCTGCCTGTTCCTTTTGCCTTTTGCCGCTGCTGCCCCTGCGGCCCCTCCCCCCCGGAATTCCCCCCCGGAATTTCCCCCCGGAATTCCCCCCCGGAATT
This sequence comes from Calotriton arnoldi, assembly GCA_963921515.1. Classification (NCBI taxonomy): domain Eukaryota; kingdom Metazoa; phylum Chordata; class Amphibia; order Caudata; family Salamandridae; genus Calotriton; species Calotriton arnoldi. The sequence goes on from CAWUFW010017385.1 coordinate 100,274, forward strand.
CCCCTGCTCCCACCTCCCAGCCTCTCGTCCCTCCCACCTCCCCTACTTAATGGCGACCACTGCGCGGTTGCGCAGGGGACGCGCCACCGGCGCACCAAAGGCAAGCCCATCTGCACCCGTCCGCGACCCGACCGCGGCCAGCGCCAGGAACCCTGGACCTCCCACTACCCATCGCTACGACACCACCACCCTCCTCGCACTCAACCCTGGAAGACTTAGAGAATGCCAACAGGCCTCGCCGAACACGACCCATGGCCAGTTCTCCTGCCTCCACTGCCGCCAGACCCTCACCGCCACCCTGGCCTCCAACACCGCCGACGCCAGCACCGGCGACACCCTAAAATGCATCCTCCTCAATGTACGCTCCATACACAAACACGCCATGGAAATCTGGAACCTAATCGACTCTCTTTCGCCCGACATCGCCTTCTTCACAGAGACCTGGACCAACGCATCCTCTGCCCCCGACATCAGCACCGCCATCCCAGACGGATACAAGATCCAGAGGAAAGACCGCCCCAACCACCCAGGAGGGGGTCTCGCCATCGCCCACAAGATCACCCTCCGCCTCACCACCTCCAGCGAAACCTTCCCCTCCGCCGAACACCTGCACTTCAAGATCCAGACCACCCCCAAAGCCACACTCCGAGGAACCCTCGTCTACAGACCCCCCGGCCCCCGAGCACCCTTCGCCACCACCATCACCAACTTCATCGCACCCCACACGATCGCCTCAACAAACTACATACTCATTGGAGACCTGAACTTCCACCTCGACAACCCCAGCAACCCCAACTCCACTATCCTTCGTGACAACCTCGCCAGCATCGGACTTAAACAACTCATCAACACACCGACCCACAGAGCAGGACACACCCTCAACCCCATCTTCGCGGCAGGAAACAGCGTCCATTTCAGCCACACAACGCAGCCGCCATGGACCGACCACCACTGTGTACACTTCGCCATCAACAAACCCAAGGCACCCAAACCAGCCCCACGCCCACCACGAAGGAACTGGAGCAAGGTTACCGACGAGCAACTTAACTCCACCCTCACCCGAGACAACCACACCTGGGCACCCGACGCAAACAGCGCAAACGACGCAGCCAGAGAACTCCACAAATGGATCTCCAACTGCGCAGATGAGCTCGCCCCGCTATGCAACCCCGACAGACAACGCCCCAGGAAAGCCGCCTGGTTCACAACCGCTCTCCAAGAAGCCAGACGCACCTGCAGACGCCTGGAGAAGAACTGGAGAAACACCAAGACAACCGAAAACCACACCACCTACAAGGATGCCATGACGGACTACCACAACCAGATCAGAGCCACCAAGAGGAACTTCATCCACAACAAAATCCTGGCCAACTCCACCAACTCCAAGGAACTTTTCAGTGTCATTGAAGAATTCACCAACCCACGCAGCGAAGCCACAGACATCACCCCATCCCAAGACCTCTGCGACAAGCTGGGAACCTATTTCCACCTCAAGATCAAAAACCTCTACGACAACTTCATCGACCATCCACCAGGCACCACAGACGGCCCCCCGCCCCCCAGAAACACCAGCCAGCCCACCATCTCCAACTGGACACTGATCATGGCCGAAGACACCGCCTCGACCATGAAAAGCATCCACCCACCGCCCCCTGCCCCCCTCACATCTACCACAGAGCCGTGGCCACCATCGCACCCAAACTACAATGCACCATCAACACCACCTTCAAAACAGGCATCTTCCCAGATGACTGGAAGCGTGCAGAAGTCAGACCCCTGCTCAAGAAGCCCACAGCTGACCCCACCGACCTCAAGAACTATCGGCCCATCTCGCTCTTCCCCTTCGCAGCCAAAGTTGCAGAGAAAACAGTCAACAGGAAACTGACACGATTTATTGAAGAGAACGCCGTCCTCGACCTGTCCCAATCCGGATTCCAAAGCAACCACAGCACAGAGACCACCCTACTCGCCGCCACAGATGACATCCGCACCCTCCTGGACCAAGGCCACTCCACAGCCCTCATCCTACTCGACCTATCAGCGGCCTTCGACACCGTCTCCCATCGCACACTAGTTGTCAGACTACACGACGCAGGCATACAAGGTACAGCCCTGGACTGGATCCGATCATTCCTAACCGGAAGAAGCCAAAGGATCAGACTCCCACCCTTCCTCTCCGACCCCACGAAAATCACCTGCGGAGTCCCACAGGGTTTATCACTGAGCCCCACCCTCTTCAACATTTACATGGCCCCCCTCGCAGCCATCGTCCGACAACACTGCCTCAACATCGTATCCTACGCCGACGACACCCAGCTCATCCTCTCCCTCACCAAAGACCCCACCACTGCCAAACTCAACTTCCAGAAAGGATTGCAAGACGTCGCAGTCTGGATGATCAACAGCTGCCTGAAGCTCAACGCCGAGAAGGCAGAAGTCCTCGTCCTCGGTACCACCCCTTCTGCATGGGACAGCACCTGGTGGCCCACCGCCCTCGGAAGCCCACCTACCCCCTCAGACCACGCCAAGAACCTTGGCATCGTACTCGACTCATCACTCTCCATGAACCGACAGGTCAACGCCGTCACCTCCAGCTGCTTCAACACCCTCCGCATCCTCCGCAAGACCTCCAAGTGGATCCCCCCTGAGTCAAGGAAGACAGTCACCCACGCACTCATCACCAGCAGACTGGACTATGGAAACGCACTCTACGCCGGCATCAACAAGTCCCTACTCCGCAAACTCCAGACAGTACAAAACACCGCCGCCAGACTCGTCCTCGGCATTCCCCGACACGAACACATCAGCCAACACCTATGAAGTCTCCACTGGCTCCCCGTGGAGAAAAGAGTCACTTTCAAAATCCTCACTCACGCCTACAAATGCCTACACAACAACGGACCCAAATACCTCAATGACAGAATCAACTTCCACGTACCCAAAAGAAACCTCCGATCTTCCAACCTCGCACTGGCCGAAACCCCGCGCATCCACAGAGCCAGAGCAGGCAGAAGATCCTTCTCTCACATTGCAGCCAAGACCTGGAATGAGCTACCGGCAGACATCAGATGCGCCCCCTCCCTGAACACCTTCAGGAAGACCCTCAAGACCTGGCTCTTCGGCTAAACAGATCTGCGGACCCCCCTCAGCGCCTTGAGACCCTCACGGGTGAGTAGCGCGCTTACAATTCCCTGATTGATTGATTGATTGATTGATTGATTGATTGATTGACACATCCACGTGCCCAAACAACCCCTGACGTCAACAACACATCTGCGGACACACCATGCCCCAGAGTCCCAACTCCCACCAAGAACCCAATTTACCCAAGTATGCAACATCTCAGCACTGTATAAGCACAGAAGTCAAAGGCACACCGCCTGAAAGGGATAAGGGGCAGCAAAATCAGAGCTGCAGGGGCGACTCTCCCAAAATGCAGCACACACGCATAACATTCAGAGCACATCAACTTTGACAACAATGTGGTACAAACTGCAACACGTTCACAACAGAGGACACAACTGGTGCCGCTTGTGTGTAGAAACTGGCCAATCACATTTGGCATAGCAGGGAAATGTGAGATGATAATGTACAAGTACAAACACACATCCGTGATGTTGTCGAAATGTCCACTGTCCCGCATCAAATAGACAGCTCCTCCCAATGTAGATTGTCATGCAGTCTGTATGTAAACTTGTACAATGCGTCAACATACATGTGAACACAATGTTAAACTGCATCTCCCCTTCACATTGTAGAGGGAGAATCAACACCTCCTGCAGAGCAGACTGAACATCTCTTCACTGATGATGAAGAGGACCTCCACACCTTCGACACTGACGCCCTCCAAGAGCTCATGGACAGCTTCGGCACCTCACCTCCAGGAGCAGGGCAGCCCAGCTGCATCGAGGAGACCTCACCCCCTGCACAGACCACACAGCAGGAAGCACCCACCACCCCGGCTGTCTCCCAGGACCCCCACGAACAACACATGGCCTTCCAACGCCGTGTGTTAGGGGGCCAGGAGAAGATGCCTGAACAGGTGCGGGTGGGGTTCGACCTCATTGCAGCCAAACTAGATGCCATACGTGGGTGTCTAAGTCCCATCAGGGACCACTTACAGTCGCTAACAGACACCCACAGTCCGCTCCATGCTCTCCAACGATCCATGGCTGACATCGCTGGAGTCCTGACTCAGAGACAAGGACAACTGTCTAGTCAGAGTGGCTCCAGCGATGTCAGCCGGGAGTTGGAACACATGCGGAGGATCATGTAGAACAGGGAGCGGATGCAGGTGGAAAGAATGGCTGCCATGGCTGCACACCAGCGAGATGTAGCTGGGATCTTCCATGCCCTGCAGACTCTCATCATGGCATTGCTGCCACAAGGCCTGGCGCTGATGAATGCTGCTGCTGCTTCTACATCCACATCTCCGCCCCCTGATGTGTCAGTGACACACAGTGCTGCAGACAATCCACCTCCGGCCACTGATGTGTCACTGCCACACAGTGATGCAGACAAAACAACACCACCCACATGTGAGGCACATGAAACATCAGAGGACGAAGATGCGGATGAGTCTGCCTTAGTGGTAAGAAGGAAGCGGTAGCATTCATCTCCGCCGTATGGCCTGTTTCTGCTTGGTTCTGCCCTCTGCATCATCACCTTCCACTGTCCCCAATACACTCTGCGACACTCACCTTGGACGTCGACATGGACTGCAATATTCTGCTTGGTTACCAATGACACAGCAATCAGACTGCGGACTGAACTCTTCCTCTTCCGATGAACTTGTCATTCCCTGATGGACTCTGGCTGGCCCTCCACGGGGCAACAATGTAAAGTGAGTTTTGCATGGCCCTGTACTGCTCCAGCTTCAATACTCCACTGAATGTGAATAAAACATTCAAATTCACACAGATGTGTCATGTCTATGATCATTCAAGTATGAAAGTATGGATGAATGTAGGGTCAGTGATTCCCCCTTACGTCCATGTTGCTCATGTTGTGTGACTTGAGTCACACGGTGCAACATTGCCGATTGCGGTCCGGGTGGCGCCGACACTACAACGGAGACACACACATTAGTTACTTTCTTGTCCAGCCCAGAACTGAACCACACCCAGAGCCCCAGGCTCATTGTTCACACCCCTACGCTGGACTGGCATACGCCAGCCCAGCCCACTCCGCTTACACTTACCGGGGGATGACAAAGCTACATGTCCCAGATCTTCCCTGTAGTGATCTGCTGATCACTGGTCTAGTTGTCAGCATGCCACAGCCACTCCCTGTGGGCTGGTTTACACCCACACCACACCCATCCAGCACAGGCGTCACAGGACATGTGACCCTGCCAACAAAAGGGGCCTACCACATCACATTCCCCACTGCCGTAGGTGACATGATGGCGTCCGAAACACGAGACTCAATCAGAAAGGGTCAATGACTTGTGGTGCACTGGGTTAGTGGCACCTGATGCACTGCGGCCGGCATGGGCCTACCGCCATGGGACGATGACTTGCGGTGCACAGAGTTGGTGGCACCCGATGCACTGCGGCCGGTGCGGGCCTACCGCCAAGGGACGATGACTTGCCGTGCACTGAGGTAGGGGCACCTGAAGATCTGAGCGGGTGTGCAGCCTGCGATGATGCATAGACCTCGATACGCTGTCCTGCCAATCAAGATTCGATTTGAATTGAGAGCCCTGCTGGACCACAGTGTACGCCGAAGGCAGCAGTCAGCACACACATGACTCCGTGGTGCGGTGCCGCAGGGTGCGCTGGGGGCCTGTGGCACAGAATCCAGCGATTGGCTGAGGAGGTTGCACCGGCACGTTGTGAGCCCTCTTGGAGACACGCCGGTGGCGGCAGGTGAGCATTGAGGCCTGGGTGCGCAGGTGCGGCCAGTCATTGCTGGGCGGCGGACCGGTCTGGGGACCAAGGCTGGGGTGCAGCAGGCGCACAGGATCGCGCAGGCACCACCGGTCATGGCTGCGGCCTCGTGGCTGGGTGGGGGGCGCCGCCCTGGCAGACACGACCCTGCATGCGATGACGAGATGTGCGCGGGTTGGCTTGGGACGTAGCCACCTCATCTCCAGTGTAAATCTGGCCGTTGAAGGTGGTCGGCCACGTGTGTGTAGGCCTATGGACAGGATATGGCGGACACAGAGACACACGCAGTAGTTACTTTGGTGGCCATCCCGGAACTGAACCATGCCCAGAGCCCCGGGCTATTTATTCATGACCTATGCCGGCCAAGGCCACTCCGCTCATGCTTACAGGGGGGGACAACAAAGCTACATGTCCAAGGTCTTCTACACTGCCTGGGAAGTTTGCGACGGCATTCGTGAACAGGCCCCAGTGGTCCACTTTTGCCTGCACATTGATGGAATGCGTGTGGTTTCTGTTGCGGTTATTGTGTGCAGTGTCGGCAGGGGGCACAAGTAGTACATGTGTGCAGTCAATTGCCCCAACACGTGCGGGAAGCCAGCTATGGCGTAGTTCCCTTGCTTGGTCTCCAGCTGTTCCTGCGCAGTGTGGGGGAAGTGAAGGTGCAGGGGTATCAAGCTGATACAAACCGTGATGCTTACAGGTATGATAAATCCTGCATAATAAGACCGTAACAGAAGTTCGTGTGGTCGTAACCTTCCTTTTCTTTCCTACGAAGGTTACGACCACACAAACTTCTGTTACGGTCTTTTTATGCAGGATTTATCATACCTGTTAGCATTCCGGTTTGTCAAAGTGCAATACACTCTGCCAGATTACGTTTGTGACTATACGGACGCTTGACCATTGTCACCATTTATCCAACAGGTTTCTGAATACTGAATTTCAGAATATGGAATTGTATTGGGGAGTCCCCGCAGCATATGCAGTTAATTGAATCCACACGTTGCCCTGATGAAGTTCCCCGTTGGGAATGGAACGCGTTGGCTGAGCTTTTCGTATTGTTGATTTATGTATTTGTAATGAAGAACTGTTTTTACACTACTGTTGACTACTGGACTTCATGACCTGGCGCACCCCCATTTCAGTAACTACAAACTTGGATCTGGAGCACAGAGGCGTCAAGCAATGGCTGGCGTTGGGCTTGGTTGCGCAGGAACACTACGAATTGGAACTAGCGTGTGGTGCGGATACAGGGGCCGCCGTTGCTTTTGTGGACATGCATCCAAGACAGGTGTGAGGAACTTTGACAGGGCTGGCTGTGAGACTCCTCCGACTCTGGCAGTTGTTGGTTAGAAGGCACCAGAGGCCAACAGGTGCAGAACAGCCAGCAGCTTTGACTGCGGAGGGATGTTGGTTCTCCGCTGTGTTGGTACAGTCAGCCTGTGGGCAATGTGGGTCAGGATGTGGAGGATGGTTGTCCTTTTGAGCCTGTAGTGGGCAATGGCATCCTCTGGCGTTGAGTGTCTGAGGCTGGTGCATTTTAGGAACACACCACAAATAAAAGGAGAGGGGCCCCTTAACAACCAAAGGAGTAGAGCACCAAAAGACCGTAGTCAAAAAATAAAATCCCCTTTGGGCGATTCAGTACGTCCACAAACTTACACTCTTACAACATATATCTCACCATAACACAACCATCAAAAGCCAAGTGTCTATACTTAAGAAATATTTATTTCAATTCCTTTACAAAAATTGTATCTACAAAAAATATTGTGCATTATCATTTACATACAAAATTTATTAAAATCATCAATTAAAAACATTAATTAAAACAGAATAAAAACATATATAACAAAGACAAAGATAGAAGGGAGAGATAGATAGAAAGATAATTTCTATTCATAGATAGAGGCTAATACATTAGACCCAGATCACTTGTTTGATGTGTGTTGCATATATATAGCGTTTTTACAGCAACCAAACCAAATGTCAACACAATCTACAGTATGCCTCTCCAAGTTAGCGTCGACGCGTTTTGGTGGATATTGTTGCTTTAAAACACCACCTTCCTCAGGACAGGAATAGATATCTCCCAAACGAAAATGTAGCTCTATGCATAATTATAATAAAGTACAAAAAATAGATTAAAATACATTCAAAAATACATGAAATCACAATTTATTTGCAAACATATACATATCTGTATAACAATTAGCCAATGATGGATATACAAAGAACGTATTATGGTGAGCCCACATGCAACAACCAACACAAACTCTCATTCACCATTTAATAATAACAACCATAAAAATATCCCTCAAGGGGTAAATAGAAAGGAAGAGAAGGAGACTTTCTCTTGGGGGCACAGATTAAGAAGATGCACCAAACTTGGCCCCCCTTATTCATAGGCTACCAAATAGCTCTATACCTCCTACACAGGGTTAAGTAATTCCATGTAATCTTCTAGAAATTACCTTTCTTATCAGTAGCACCAAGTTTCTACTGCAGTCGGATAAAATCGTAGTCCAATGTGGGGATAAATTAATCTCCCATTCTCAATTTCATTCGCAAATATCAAGTATTCTAAAAATAAGAGACTTTTGTCAAAAACACTTATACAGGAAAGAGCCCCATATGCTATGTACCTTGTCCTTCATAAAATTCAACAACCATCTTACCAATCTGCTGTAAACTATGAATATTTCAAAAATATCCCGGATAAAAGGAGCAGGTCTATGCCTTTATAGAGGTCTAGAAGTTGTCAATCTTTTCATCTATGGAGAAAAATACACACAAGAATGGGGATCCCAATGGGTATCTAAGCCCTCAGAATAAATCTACCTAAACATTCTACCCCATAGTGCCTTATTTAAGAATAGTATTACCTCTTTTTGTCATTCGTCACTAAGCGCACTTCTAATCCAGGTGCTCAAAAAATAGGACCCATCAGTTCTATCCCAGTCTGTAGTTTATCTAAGAAAAAACATATCCTCTATTGTTAGTCTGAAACCAACAAACCATATATGTAGGCATCATTCATGCACAAAACCATTCTTTGCTAAACCGCAACACAACAACACTATAAAGACAAACGCTTCGGTATTGGTATGTAAGATTGAGGCATCCGCTACCGCCATATCGGCATAAACGGCCCCTCACTACCCCAAACTATTGATGGCCAGAAAGTGCATACAATCTCTATATTTATAAATCAAACCAGAACAATCACCCTTATTCTACGAAACAGAGATAAAGAAAACCCCCCATTATTCTCAAAAGTTATTAAAAAGCAGCGATAATCCCTACTGTGCCTGTCAAACTCTCACCTTGTCAGGATCAAAATACGCCACAAACGGGGTCAGCATGCCTCCGTTGCCAAGATAGATACATACTTGCAAGGGCCCGACATTTAAACTCTCGAAACTGCGGCCATGTGACCTATGAGGAACCAATCAAAATGAGGCTAGGCGTGTCTATAACATCCAAAGAAAAAAATACTGCAAAATCACTGCTAACACAGCGGCCATCACACAATGCTGCAGATCTATATCAAAATAAACAAACCCAAAACTAAAAAAAGCTCGTAAAATGAGTTCAAAATAAAAAAACTCAATCCTATTTCGTAAAACTAATTCTAACACATATAATAATCCAAACTACTCATTATTTTTTAAAAATAAACCCTATAAACCATATTTTCATCCTCAACCTCAGAAAGCGGCGCCCATCTTTTTCATGGCTCAAGAGCTTGCTCCGAACATAATGCTAACACGGCAGCCATCACACTCTGCTGCAGATCTATATCGGATTGAAGCAATCCCAAACTAAATACAGGCTCGTTACATGAGTTCAAAATAAAAAAACTCAATCCTCTTTCGTGAAACTAATTCTAGCAGGTGAAATCATTCGTACTTCTCATATTCCTAAAGCAAACCCTATAGAGTTAATATCCTTTTCATTCCACAGAAGCGGCAGCCCTCTTTTTCATAACCCATGCTATTGAATCAAATAATCATCATAAAACCAAAGTAGGTGAGATTACTTCTTCTATTATAATATATCAAGCTCCACTTCGATAGATATAACACATATTTCCAAGTCACGCCTCAATAAGTCACATATAGAGACTCATCTTTAGATTCTAATAGAACAACAATAATATCCAACTACATCTATAAGTCTTAGATTCAATACAAACCAATACATCTATGACATATATAAATGCTCAGATTAATCCATGGATCGGGCTCGTCTCTAAGCTAACGGCCCCCAAGAAGGCTGTCCCATTCCTCCTTAGAGTTAAGACCATTGAGGACAGTGTTAAATTGTTTTAGGAACGTCCGCTGTCTTTTTCTGCGCTGCCTAGGTGGTAGTCCAGGGGGGGGTGGTCTGGGGGGGGTCCTGGGGGTGGTGGTGGTGGATGTTGTGGCCCTCTTGGGTCTCCAAGCTGGATGATCATTGGCTCCATGGCATATGTTGGTCTTCAGATGTGGCTCTGGGCTGGGCTCCCTTTCTACTGCAGGTTGTCATCCTGCTTAGCACCAGTAATAGGCAGGTGTTAAATCCCTGCTGCTAACGTGCCTTATCGGCTGTTTTTGGATCGCTTCGCCGATCTGGCTGGTCGTTGAGAATATTGCGAAGTGGTGTTTTCGTTTGCTTTTTCACGGGAACGCCTACTCTGCATATCATTAGCGTTAGTTGTCGCTCTCATCCGTGGCGATGTTTTTTGCGGCATCTATCGCTGGAAAAATGGCGATTTCGGCAGTTTGCACCAGCTTGACAATAGGGCGAAAAATCTATCGCCAATTTTGCGGCGCTAAAGTGCTGATAAATCGGCGATAAGTCCTTGAGAATATGCCCCTTAGCCTCTTGTTAATTTCACTCACGTCAAAGAAAGGGCACAAAAGGAAAGGGTCTTTAAAGCAGCTCTACACGGAGATACTCTGGTATCTATCTCCAACGAAAACTATAGATAGAATAATAGTTTAAGTAGGTTTTCTTTTATTGGGGCAAAAATGGTTACTGATTAGAAAGGGAATGCCCAAGGGTGGTCTTGCAAGCCCAAGACTCCCTGCTGCTGTGTTAGAAACTGAGAGCCAGTGTTTCTTGGAACAGCTTTTGCCTGAAAATACAGGTCCTGGTGTACTACACTACCCTAAAGAAACCAGCAGATCCAGCTCAAACTAGACATTTGACTTTGGTTCTGAAGAGAAGGGTTCGAACTTTGTCACCATGTAGAATCTATGGCCTGGCATTATAAGAAGAGTTTGTACATTTTTAGAGCATCAGGAGTCATAGAACTTTTTGCTACAAATTCTGAAGATGAAAGCATGTACTTTCAGCTCCATCTTTCGAAACATGAACAATTTCAGTACGAGAGTAAGACTATGTTTGAAGGGGAGATTATTTTATTTACCTAAAAACTAAACTTCTTTTAGGCTTTTCTCTGGGACTATCCTCATTTATAACACGCATTGGCAAAGCCAATCAGTCTAGGCATTCACATAGCTGCAAAAACCTCAAGCAATTACTGGATTTTATTTCTGAATCTGAAATAAACAGTGTAAAGTCTTTAAATCGACTGCCGACATTCAAAATAGTACTAGATGTCTCTCTCAAGTCCAAAGCAACTGCTTAGCAAGTCTGTCACAAAGGTGCAATAGCTCACATGGTTACTAGATGTACCTCTTGAGTAAGATGCAACTGCCTGAAATGTTGAGAGTGTGCGACTTCAACATAAAAATTTACATATCCACTTCTGCTACTCTAATAAATTGTGCTTGAGTTCAACAGGATAAGGAAATAAGCCAATGCTCGTAGATGCTAATGAATCAATATCAGAACTTTCAATAAATGTCTTGATTACTCTGGAACATTTGTAAAGATAACCAAGTATATATGGGTATTAGCAATCACTGGTTAATTCAAGTGCCATCGTTTGGAAACTGTTTTTTGAGTGTCCCAGAACAGTAAAATGGCCACTGCCTTATACTATGTGCTGTGTTACAAAGAAGAAAAACAATGAAAAAGATATTTGGTGAAGGGTTGTCATGCTATACTGAAACCTGCAAAGGCTCATTTCATTCCTAGAGGTTCCTTTTGAGTCAAATGCTAAATATTCAAAATTCTTTCTCACATCTACAGTTCTTCAAGGTCTTCCAACAGTTCAATGTTGAGCCGGATGTAAACGCATTGAAACACTTTCATGAAGCTGCAGTTCCCCTATTCATTACTAGATATTCTTCTCAAGTCAAATGCAAAAGCTTTAATGTTCTTTCATGAAGGTGCAGTTCAGCAAGTCATTACTATATTTCCCTCACAAGTCGAATGCAAAAACATTTATATTCTTTCATGAAGGTGCAGTTCCACAAGCCATTACTAGGTATTCCTCCCAATGAAAAAGCATACAAATTCGTATATGAAGCTGTAGTTCCACTACTCATTACCAGGACCCTCTATCAGTCAGATGCAAAAGCATCCAAATTCTTACATGAAGCTGCAGTTCCACTAGTCGTTACTAGGTGTCCCTCACAAGTCAAATGCAAATGCATTGATATTCTTTTGTGAAGCTGCAGTTTCACAAGTCGTTACTAAGTTTCCTCCACTGGTCAACTAAAAAAGCATTGAAATTCTTGCATCAAGCAGCAGTTAACTAGTCGTTACTTGGTGTCCCTCAAAAGTTCAATTCAAATGCATTGAAATTCTTTCATGAAGCTGCAGTTCCACTAGTCATTACTAGGTGTCCCTCAAGTCAAATGCAAATGTGTTGCTATTCTTTCATGAAGGTGCAGTTCCACAAGTCATTACTAGGTTTCCCTCACAACTCAAGTGCAAAAGCATTGAACTTCTTACAGCAAGCTGCAGTGCCCCTTATAATCACTAGGGGGTCGATTCCGATCTCGCTCGGAAGGCCCTCCGAGAGCTGTCGGTAGCGTTACCTTCCGACCGACTCGTTCTGGGAGCCGGTCCATCCAAACGACGAAGTACGATGCGCAAATGTCTCCAATTCCTGAACGACTCGTACGCTCCGATTCCAGGACCATTTTCCATACGAACAGGCTCCGTAAACGCTGAATGGAGTTTTCTGGAGGCATTTCCAAAGCAGTTTCCGGCCGGCCAAGTACGAAAGGTACTTCCTATGCGCCGAACAGGTCACCACCTCCAGCACGCCACAGTGTCCGGAAGAGCAGTATTTCAGCACTGATTCACGCTACAACACGATCACTGCATACGAGACGAAGCAGCCATGTATCCGATCGCGTATGTCATCCCCATACTGTACGCCTACGGTCGATTCAACAACCGTAACCGACGCGTTCGTCACAGACGGTAAGTCAGACACCTACCACACACAAAAACGTCACAACCCCATAGGGGTGGATGTCTATCACTACCAGCATTGTCCACCCCATAGGGGGTGGGTGTCTATCACTCCCAGCATTCTCTACCTATAGGGGGGTGGATGTCTATCATCACCAGCATTGTCCACCCCATAGGGGGTGGATGTCTATCACTACCAGCATTGTCCACCCCAAAGGGGGTGGATGTCTATCACTCCCAGCATTCTCTACCTGCAGGGGGTGGATGTCTATCACTACCAGCATTGTCCACCCCATAGGGGGTGGATGTCTATCACTACCAGCATTGGCCACCCCATAGGGGGTGGATGTCTATCACTACTTGCATTGTCCACCCCATAGGGTGTGGACATCTATCACTCCCAGCATTCTCTACCTATAGGGGGGTGGATGCATAACACTACCAGCATTCTCTACCTATAGGGGGGATGGATGTCTATCACTACCAGCATTGGCCACCCCATAGGGGGTGGATGGCTAACACTCTCCCAAGGTTGTCATGCAAATTTTGTGTTATGTGTGCAAACTGCCTGTAAAATAAATACATAAAGTGATATGCTGAACAAACCCGCCATCTCTGTAGTGACAAAAATGTGAATGTGGGGTTCAAGCCCCCAGCATTGTCAACCATATAGTGGTTTTGGGTATAAACCCGCCAGCACTGTAGTGACAAAAATGTGAATGTGGGGTTCAAGCCCCCAGCATTGTCAACCATATAGTGGTTTTGGGGTATAAACCCGCCAGCACTGTAGTGACAAAAATGTGAATGTGGGGTTCAAGCCCCCAGCGTTGTCAACCATATAGTGGTTTTGGGGTATAAACCCGCCAGCACTGTAGTGACAAAAATGTGAATGTGGGGTGCAAGCCCCCAGCGTTGTCAACCATATAGTGGTTTTGGGGTATAAACCCGCCAGCACTGTAGTGACAAAAATGTGAATGTGGGGTTCAAGCCCCCAGCGTTGTCAACCATATAGTGGTTTTGGGGTATAAACCCGCCAGCACTGTAGTGACAAAAAGGTGAATGTAGGTCTCACACCCCCAGCATGTTCAAGCAATCATGTAGTGTTTGGGGCCAAAGCACACAAGCAATGTAGTGATGAAGTAGTGTTTGTGTGCCAAACAACAACAGAACTGTTGAGGCAAACATTGTTGTGTGTGTTACATACCCTCAGCCATGTGCAGGCAATCAGTGCTATTGGGGGCTAACACTGCCACCAATGTTCAATTGGACAATGTAACATGTGACCATCCAAAATGCATAAACACACATTTTTGTCACAAGCAGACACAAATACAAAGGATTCAATCTGAAACAACAGTATTGATGAGATCCGGTACCACACTGTGGCAGCAAGGTCAAATGCAAAACATAAGGGATGTGCAAAGTGAAGATGAAGGATCCCAGGGCCAGTAGAGAAAAAAACTAAACTAAACATCCACTCAATGCCATTCAAACACAGTCAAAATACATGGATGAAGATGCACAAAGACAACCAACCAGCCACACACTATAGAACAAACACAACATCTGTGTGAGTGTTGAAGTGTTTCTTGCCTGGCACAATACACACGATGTGGGTCAGAACTCCACTGAGACATATGCTGTTGAGTACAATCTGGAAGTATTCCATAATTTGGGATAGTGAATGTGGGCAGTCAGGCATTGTTTGATGAGCGGGTGCACAAGAGTCACATGCAGAACAAGCCTGGTGGAACAACAAACAACACATTAAGAGACTGACTCTCTTCCACAGTACCCTCAAGGCTACAGCACTGTGGTGACAGTATCCTGTCTGTTGACCCTCTGTGATGCCAAATAAGGATGTGGATCATACTTTTGAGCACACTCACTCTTGCACACTATGTCACGTGCCTTGCAAGAACAACTATCATCTCACATACCCAATCATTACTCCCAGGGCATGGCCGGTAATGTGAGGCCACATTGTGGGTAGGGGCCTTGCCAGGAGACAAGTCACACTTGGCCAGTCTAAACACCACACACATTGATCAGCAGCTATGAGCATCATCTGAACCTACATTGACAGGTGACATTGCACAGGTACCCATGACAGTGTGGATCACTGTCTGTATGACGAGGAATACATTATTGACCACACATCATTCTGATCTCAATACAAACATGGGTCCATGTACTGTTGTGCATGACCAATGTGGCAATTTCTGGATCAGGAAGGTACACCCAGCACGCCACATTCTAGGACACACGCATTTGATCGTTGAACAAGAGTTGCCAGACACACATATGTATGGGACACAAATTCACAGCATCTGTCCACAACAACACATACTCAAAACCTGCAGGGCAACATGAGTAAACATACTCACAGAAGAATGACATCGTGATGAGTTGGTGTACAATGAAGCACACAGGAGACTGCCCACAACACCACACAAGTCCACAGACACTCAAAATAGAATCATGAGCCTCCCACTGCAACAAACATGAAGTGGTTGTGTCACAGCTGTCAGTGCTTCATGTGTAGACAAGATTCCTACTTGCTGTGTAGAAAAGCATGGACCAACAACAACGTATGAGACAGTCAACATGTGTTGACTATGTGCGTTGCACACAACTCAAGATCAGACCATTTACAATGTTAACTTGTTTGCATGTCTATCACATCAACTCTGCATCTAACTACAAGAGCTGCATTATGTGCAGATCATCACTAATGTCAAATTGCCAATGCTGAGTGTGTACTGCAGAAGACTTGGAAGACACATGGCTCACCAGATAGGGGATACAACAACTGTGTCAGTAGGCTCCAATGCACAGGCAAATGTGTAAGCTAATCTTCCTGCACTGTTGACAACGCCAGGGGTGGTGGTGGGATCTGTGTTTCACAAACACAATACACATAGCTAGACATAACAAATGGGAAATTTGTACATCCGTTTAGGATGGAGTACATGTGCATAATGTGATATGCATTGGACACATTTGGAACTTTAACACTGTCTCAGAATAATGAAATCACTCAAGGAGACCTACAAATAAGACATGTTGCCATCAGGCTACAGGGAAGGGCAGAATCTGCTGATTGTGATCAGTCATAGACACATACAAGTGCCAAACTTGCAAAAACAGATGACAGATTAAAAACACGCTGATGATGCTAACCCAAATGTGCCTCAGGGAATTTTAAATGTGTCACATGTGAGTTTGCTCACAATGCAGGCCCTTGTCTCAACCCAACCAGGGATATCATCATAATGACTCCATTCTACTGGTGCACCCGCATCTTGGACACTCAAAGTCAAATAGTTCGAGAAAGCACTGGACTAGTCAGCCCACAGAAAGCTTCTCAAACAGGAACATTTGCAGGGACTATAGTCTTGGTAGGAAAGGTTGTTTGAAGACAGAGATTCATGCTCACATGACACACACCAGGGGCTCAGGATATGTCACAGATTAACACACTGCCATGATTTCACTACTGTGGACGGTCAGCTGTGCCAAGCTTGTTCTTGGCAGGGGTCTACCATGTCAGAATGAGACTTAGACATGGATCCAATAATTACTTTATCTACATCAGCCTGTATACAAGCGTATGTCCAAAGTCATCTGCACATAGTCAAACTTCATGTTTACCAAGTTGTACTGATGAGACAGATGACTTGTTCATCATCAATGCGCTATTCTGCATGTCCATCGTAGACGGTTGCACCTTGAAAAACTTGTACGATGTGTACAAATGTCAGCACGACCTATGTGCAAAAGTGTCATTCAAAGATGGTAGGTTGTTAACAGCATGTTACACTCATTGTCCAAAATGTTGTGGGTCATGAAAGCCTGCAATTGCAGACAATGATGACTTAGATACATACTGTAATAGGACACATATACCAAGGACCACATGCAGTCCATCACATCACTATGTCATTATTTTCCCACAACAAGATTTCAACAGCAATTTCATTAGACTTATTAACAAAATTTGGTACACGAAAAGCAAATCTACAAAAGAAAAAAAATGCTTTATTCAGAGTTAGACATGGTACCATTGGCGTGGGTATCCCTTCCATTTTTTGCGCTATGCCTCCTCTGTTACTGACCTGTTTTTGCTGGATTAGATGCTTTGGGCACTTTGCCACTGCTGATCAGTGCCAAAGTGCAAGTGCTCCCTATGGTAAATTAATGTATGGATTAGTGACTCCATGTTTGGCCTATTTGATTCACTGTCAGACCCTAGTACAGTGCATTGGTTGTGCCCAGGGCTTGTGACTCAAATGCTGCTGGTGGGCTTGCAGCACTGGTTGTGCCACCCACAGGAGCAGCTTGTAAAGTGTGTCTCAGGCCTGCCATTGCAGAGCCTGTGTGCAGTCTGGTACTGCCATGTCGACTTGGTAAGTGCACCCACTTACCAGTCCCCAACCCTTCCCTTTCCTGCATATTAGTCACCCCTAAGGTAGGCCCTAGGGCAGGGTGCATTGTATGTGTAAGGTAGGACATGCCCTGGTGTGTGTGGCATGTCCTGATAGTGAATTACAGCCAATTTCGTTTTTCACTATTGCAAGGCTACCTGTCCCATAGGCCAGAATGGGCAGTTTGATTATAACATCTTATAATCCTAACTGACCCAGGGAACATGGTAGAAAAACGAATTTAGTATGCCTGAACTCAGAATGATAAAATACATCTTTTAGTGAAGTTGGTTTTAACATTCTGTGTTTGAAAATACCACTTTTAGAAAGTAGGTATTTTCTTTCCTAAACGATCCAGCCTGCCTCTGCTAGCTTGTGTATTGAGTGTCTGGGTTTGTGAGTAACAGGGGCTGGGGGGACTCCAGGAGACAGGGTGAGTCAGCACAGGGCTGAATAGACCTATCTGCATGTAGAGTGGTGGGAGGAGTGGCACCTGGGTCTGAATAGGGCTGTGCCTGCCTTCCACAATGCTGGCTCCACCTCCTGTGGTGTGTCTGGTGACCCTGGCCCACACTGACAAAGAGAGAATGTGTGCACTGGCAGAATGCACCCAGAACTGGTTTGGACTAGGTACAGGACCCTCTGCCTTCAGAGGACAAAGGATTTATGGTTATAAATATTGGGGCCCAGACCCCAAGACTTTAGATCACTTCTGGAACAAACAAGACGAACCTTTGCTGAGGAGAGGAACCAGAGAAGCTGAAGGAGGAGACTATCCCTATGCTGTGTGCTGTTTGAGGGATTGGCCTGCAGTTGTTGCCTGATTGTCAAAGAAAGGAGAAAGGACTTTGTGCTACTTTCATCATCTTGCAGAACATCTCCAAGGGCTTGAAGATTGAGCTTGCCTCCTGCTGAAGTCTCAGGGACACAAGACTTCACCAACCAGCTCCCCTGAATTCCCTTGCTGGGAATTTGAAGTGCCTGCTGTTGTGTTGGGCCTTCTGAGACACTGCGTGTCGCTGTGAGCTGGAAGCGCGACTCAAGAGGGAGAAGCGTGTCGCCGCCGCAGCCGCAGCCGCTGTCGTCACATCGCCGAGAAAGCGTGCCGCCGCTGCCGCTGTCGCCATCGCATCGCCGAAGCACTTCGCATCACCGGAGAAGAGTGTCGCCGTAGCATCAGACGCCGTCGCATCATCGGAGAAGCGTGTCGCAGGGCCTGTCGCGGCTCAGAAGATTCACTGAGTCGCCGCATGGCCGTCGGGCGTGCACACATCGCCCCCTGAGTGTCGCATCGAGAGGAAGACGCCATTTTGTTTCATTGCACCGGGTCGTCATCGCAGCGCTGCGGGTCGCATCACCACATAAGCGCAGTAAGAAACCGACGCATCACCTCCCCACGCGATGAAGAACCGACGCATCACCTCCTCTCCGGTAAGGAACCGACGCATCACCGTCCCCTACGCAGCAGTAGGGAACCGACGCATCACCTCCCCCGGAGCAAGGAACCGACGCATCACCGTTCTTGCGTGTAAGGAACCGACGCATTACCTTCCCTGCAACTCTTTTGCTTGTATCGCGTTACGCATCCAAAGGTACATTGAACATTGAGTGTCACATTTAGCATCTTTATTGAACTGAACTATTTTCTACCATTGACAGTCATATTTTTCATAGTGCATTGTGGATTTTTGTCGTTTTGGGTCGTGTGTTAAGTCTATATAAAAATACTTATTTTTATAATACAACCTGTGTGGTGTCCATCTGCAGTGTTGTCACTGTGTTACTGTATGTGTTCACAAATGCTTTACACACTGCCTCTGAGATAAGCCTGCCTGCTCGTGCCAAGCTACCAAGGGGTGAGCAGGGGTTATTTTAGTAGTGTATCCCCCTTGCCCTGACTAGAACAAGGGTCCCTATTTGGACAAAGGTACCTACCTCTGCCAACTAGAGACCCCCAGTTCTAACATTGGTGGTCAGCGGTGAGGATTCTGTACTTGCATTTGTGACTCATATACAGTGATTGGTGTACACTACTAGTGAGTGCAGACCAAACGCAACCACTTACATTTTGGTAGATTGTTTTTTTCCTGGGATTTTTATTTTTGCCAAGAACTGCCAAATTTCACCATGAGCAAAACAGCGTCCATCGCATCTGTTGATTTTGATTTAGAGCAAGAGAAACTAGAAAGTTACACTGTGAAACAGCTGAAGCACTTCTGCAGGAAATTTA
The DNA here is from genome assembly GCA_963921515.1 of Calotriton arnoldi. Taxonomy (NCBI): domain Eukaryota; kingdom Metazoa; phylum Chordata; class Amphibia; order Caudata; family Salamandridae; genus Calotriton; species Calotriton arnoldi. The sequence goes on from CAWUFW010017385.1 coordinate 120,142, forward strand.
AAGTTGCTATGACCGGTCTCTCCAAGAAGGATGAGTTCCAAAAGGCGCTGAGGGCCTGGGTGGAAGCAAGGAGCACCCCTGAGCATGTGGAAGAGCAGGAGGAGGGGGCTGAGAATGCAGAAGGGCAGCTAGATGGGCCACTGGGTCCAGGGGGGAGGAAAGCACCTTCCCCAGCAGGTAGCAGTGTTTCTTCCAAGGGCCTGTCCCCAGGAGAGCTGAAGGACAGGGAGAGAAGTAGAATGCATGAAATAGAGCTGACCAAGCTTAATATGGGTGGGCAGTTAGAATTGGAAATTAAGAAATTGGCCCTAGAGGAAATGAGGATGCAAATGGAGCATGAGAGAAGTTTGAGGGAGTTGGAGTTGAAAGCTAGGAGCTTAGAGATTACTCCCTTTGGTGGCAGCACACCGTCCATGCCTGTTGAAGCAAGGGTGCATATACCTAAGGATGTGGTGAAAGAGTTTTATAAGAATGATGATATTGGGCAATGGTTTAAAGCCTATGAGGTAGCTATGACCTCACACCGGGTCCCTGAGAAGGATTGGGGAGCGAGGTTGTGGGGGCGGTTCCTTAGTGAGGGGGGGATACCTTATTAGACTTGCACTCTGATGTCCACAATTCTTATGGTCATATGAAAGAAGCATTGATGTCCAGGTATGGGTTGACTCCTGAACTGTATAGGCAGAGGTTCAGGAGTTGCAAAAAGTTGGAGGGCAGTACCTGGGTAGAATATGTGACTTTTTTTTGCAGAGCATTGGATGGTTGGGTGAAGGGTAGCAAAGTGAATGATTTTGAAGCGCTCTTTAATTTGATTGCATGGGAACACTTGTCAGGAAATTGTTTTCCAGAGCTACGCCAGCACCTTATTGATAGTAGGCTGACTAACCCTAGGAAGCTTGCTGAGGAGGCGGACCGCTGGGTGAACACCCGGGTCCACAAGGGTCACGTGGGAGACTCCGCCAAAGGTGGGCAGGGTCCCCGGCAGAGGAGTGGGGGGACAAGGGTAAACAGAAGGAGTTCCATAAAGGGCCCCAAGGTAATCCCAAAGGGAACCAAGGGAAAGGTTCCCAGCCTCCCCCTGAAAAGAAGCCAGGGGCCCGACAGATAAGCCTGTTCACAGGGGGCCCAGGAACTGCTTTAAGTGTGGTCAAGTGGGCCACTGCTCCTATGATTCTAGATGTCCCTTGTATGGGAAATCAGCACCCACTGGTGCACCACCCCGGCAGGTAGCTAGTGTAGCCCTGGGGGAGGAGATGGGTGCCCAAGGTGGGTGGGGTCCCATAGCAATGTCCTTGGTCTCTTTAGGAGACAGTGAGATGGTCCCCAGGACCCAACTGCCTGATAACACTAAAAAATACAGGCAGTGGGTGACCATCAATGGCCAAAGGGTGGAGGCTCTGAGAGACACCGGAGCCAGTGTGACAGCTGTCAGTTGTCGGCTGGTGTCTGAAGAGCAGGTGATCCCCAATGCATTCTGCCCAGTAGTTGCCGCGGACAACTCAGAGAGCCACTGCAGAGTGGCTCAGGTTCCCTTTGAGTGGGGGGGGGGTCTCAGGTACCTTTCAAGTAGCTGTGAGGCCAGCCATGCCTGTAGACTGTCTGTTGGGCAACAATTTAGAAAGTTCACCTTGGAGAGAGGTGGAGAGAAGGTCTCATTTAGAGATGTTGGGTCTGCCTGAGGGGGCGTGCGCAACCACTCGGTCTATGGCAGCCAATAGAGGTGTTCAAGAGGACCTGGAGCCTGAGAGGGTGGCCCAGGTGCCTGCCTTGAAGAGACGAGGCAGGGGGCGCGGGAAACCGGCCCCCTTAGTTCCCACGGTCCAGGAGGAAGCAGAACCTGAGAGGGATGCTCTGGAACCTACAGGGGAGCAAGTGGCCAAACTGGGGGACCTGCCTGAGTTGACCCATTGGCAGCAACAAGGAGGACCCTCCAGGGAGGAGTTCTGTGAGGAGCAGAACAAGTGCCCTTCTCTTATGGGTTTGCGGCAACAGGCCACAAACCAGGCAGCAGGTGATCAGTCTGGATCACATTGGATCTACTGGGAGAATGGTCTCCTGTATAGCGAGCCTAAGGTTGCTGAGCCTGGGTCAGCCCATGTGCTGGTGGTACCCCAGCGCTACAGAGCCTTCCTACTGGGTTTGGCTCATGATGTGCCTTTAGCAGGACATCTGGGGCAGAGCAAGACCTTTGAAAGGCTTGTCACCCACTTTTATTGGCCCTAGATGCGCAGGAGTTCAGACACTCACTGCAGGACCTGTCAGACTTGCCAGGCAAGTGGAAAAAGTGTGAGGAAGCACAAGGCTCCCCTCCAGCCATTCCCTGTGGTCAGCACCCCCTTTGAACGGGTGGGTATTGACATTGTGGGGCCACTGGACCCCAAGACACCCATGGGCAACAGGTTCATCCTGGTCTTGGTGGACCATGCCACCCGGTACCCGGAAGCCATCCCTCTTCGGACAGTGACGGCCCCCGTAGTGGGACGTGCACTGATGGGGATTTTCTCCCGTGTGGGGTTCCCCAAGGAGGTGGTGAGTGACCGTGGTACAAACTTCATATCCAAGTATATGAAGTCCCTGTGGCAGGAGTGCGGTGTTACCTATAAGTTCACCACTCCTTACCACCCCCAAGGAAATGGGCTGGTTGAGAGATTCAACCGGACCCTGAAGGGCATGATTATGGGTCTGGAAGAACCCATGAGGCGTAAGTGGGACGTCCTCTTGTCATGCCTTCTCTTTGCTTACTGTGAGGTACCACCTTAGGGTTCAGTCCCTTTGAACTGCTCTATGGTCACCCGGTAAGAGGACCTCTGAGTTTGGTGAAAGAAGGCTGGGAGAAAGCTCCAAGTAAACCTCCCCAGGATGTATTTAGCTACATGCTGGCCTTTAGAAACCAAACTAGGCGATTCTGACAACTCGCTGAGGCGAATCTGTAAGCCAGCCAGGAGGAGATGAAACGATGGTATGATCAGAATGCCACTCTGATCGAGTTTCAGCCTGGACAGAAAGTGTGGGTCATGGCCCCTGTGGAGCCTTGCGCGCTCCAGGATAAGTGGACCGGACCATTTGAGGTGGTGGAGCGCAAGAGTAACGGCACCTACCTGGTGGACTTGGAATCTCCCAGGAACCCTTTGCGGGTCCTACATGTCAACCGCCTGAAGCCCCATTTTGAGAGGTCTGAAGTGGGCATGCTTCTAGCAACGGATGATGGAATGGAAGAGGAGACAGAACCTCTTCCTGACCTCCTGTCTGCAACAGAGCAAGATGGGTCAGTGGAGGGTGTGAACCTCTCTAACTCCCTGACACTTGAGCAGCAGGAAGACTGTCGCCAACTGTTGGGACAGTTTCCTGACCTGTTTTCCCTGGTTCCTAGTGTCACTGATTGGTGCGTCCATGATGTGGACACTGGGGACAGTCCTCCTGTCAAGCACAAGGCTTACAGAGTGACTGACAGGGTGAGAGCTTGCATCAAGGAGGAGGTCTCCAAGATGTTTGCATTGGGGGTGATTGAGTCCTCTCACAGCCCTTGGGCCAGTCCAGTGGTCTTGGTCCCAAAGGCTGCCGCGCCTGGTGCCACGCCCGAACTCCGGTTCTGTGTGGACTACCGAGGACTCAATTCAGTCACCAGGACTGACGCGCACCCCATCCCCAGAGCTGATGAGCTCATTGATCGGTTAGGGGCTGCCCGGTACCTCAGCACATTTGACTTAACGTCTGGGTACTGGCAGAGCGCCTTGACTGATGGGGCCAAAGAGAGGTCAGCATTCTCCACACCAGATGGGCACTACCAATTCCGGGTTATGCCCTTTGGGATGAAGAATGCCCCTGCCACCTTTCAGAGGTTGGTCAACCAGGTGTTGGTTGGACTGGAAGATTTCAGTGCCGCCTACCTGGATGACATCGCAGTGTTCAGCGCCAGTTGGGAAGAATATCTGCGCCACCTCTGGGAAGTGTTGATGGCGCTGCGGAAGGCAGGCCTCACGATCAAGGCGAGTAAGTGCCAGATCGGGCAGGGTTCCGTGGTGTACTTGGGACACCAGGTTGGGAGCGGCCAGGTGGCGCCCCTACAGCCCAAGATTGATACCATTCTGGCTTGGGAGCCCCCCAAAACCCAGACAGAGGTGAGAGCCTTTTTAGGACTCACCGGGTATTACAGGAGATTTGTCAAGGGGTATGGCAGCATTGTTGCCCCCTTGACAGAGCTGACTTTCAGGAAGCAGCCCAAGAGAGTGATTTGGACTGACACCTGTCAGAGAGCTTTTGACGCCTTGAAGACTGCCATGTGCATGGCCCCCGTGCTTCATGCGCCCAACTTCTCAAAAGAATTTGTTGTCCAAACAGACGCTTCAGAGCATGGTGTAGGGGCTGTTCTGGCACAGTTAAATGAGGAGGGCCTAGACTAACCTGTAGCCTTCATCAGTAGGAGATTACTTCCACGGGAACAGAGGTGGAGTGCTATTGAGCGTGAGGCATTTGCTGTAGTCTGGGCACTGAAGAAGTTGAGACCATACCTGTTTGGGACTCACTTCCGGGTTCAGACAGACCACAGGCCCCTCAGATGGTTGATGCAGATGAGGGGTGAGAATCCAAAGCTGTTGAGGTGGTCCATTTCCCTACAGGGGATGGACTTCACGGTGGAACACCGCCCTGGTACAGAACACGCCAATGCTGATGGTCTGTCCAGATTTTTCCGCCTCATCGATGAGAACTCCCAAGGGGATGGGTAGTTCTCCCCCACATTTTAGCTGGAGGGGACACGTGTTAGACCTGGTACCATTGCCGTGGGTCTCCGTTCCATTTTTTGCGCTATGCCTCCTCTGTTACTGACCTGTTTTTGCTGGATTAGATGCTTTGGGCACTTTGCCACTGCTGATCAGTGCCAAAGTGCAAGTGCTCCCTATGGTAATTTAATGTATGGATTAGTGACTCCATGTTTGGCCTATTTGATTCACGGTCAGACCCTAGTACAGTGCACTGGTTGTGCCCATGGCTTGTGACTCAAATGCTGCTGGTGGGCTTGCAGCACTGGTTGTGCCACCCACAGGAGCAGCTTGTAAAGTGTGTCTCAGGCCTGCCATTGCAGAGCCTGTGTGCAGTCTGGTACTGCCATGTCGACTTGATAAGTGCACCCACTTACCAGTCCCCAAACCTTCCCTTTCCTGCATATTAGTCACCCTTAAGGTAGGCCCTAGGGCAGGGTGCATTGTATGTGTAAGGTAGGACATGCCCTGGTGTGTGTGGCATGTCCTGATAGTGAATTACAGCCAATTTCGTTTTTCACTATTGCAAGGCTACCTGTCCCCATAGGGCAGAATGGGCAGTTTGATTATAACATCTTATAATCCTAACTGACCCAGGGAACATGGTTGAAAAACGAATTTAGTATGACTGAACTCAGAATGATAAAATACATCTTTTAGTGAAGTTGGTTTTAACATTCTGTGTTTGAAAATACCACTTTTAGAAAGTAGGTATTTTCTTGCCTAAACCATCCAGCCTGCCTCTGCTAGCTTTTGAATTGTGTGTCTGGGTTTGTGAGTGACAGGGGCTGGGGGACTCCAGGAGACAGGGTGAGTCAGCACAGGGCTGAATATCAATCAATCAATCAATCAATCACAGAATTTGTAAAGCGCACTACTTACCCGCGAGGGTCTCAAGGCGCTGGGGGAAAAAAGGGGGGGGGGGTGCTGCTACTGGTCAAACAACCAGGTCTTGAGTAGCCTCCTGAAGGTCAGCAGGTCTTGGGTCTGTCGTAGGCTTAGTGGAAGGGTGTTCCAGGTCTTGGCGGCGAGGTGGGAGAAGGATCTGCCGCCGGTGGTGGTTCTTCGAATGCGAGGACGGTGGCGAGGGAGAGGTCGGCGGAGCGGAGTTGGCGGTTGGGGACGTAGAAGAGGAGTCGTCTGTTGAGGTAGGCTGGGCCAGTCTTGTGGAGTGCCTTGTGTGCGTGGATGAGGAGTTTGAAGGAGATTCTCCTGTCGACGGGGAGCCAGTGCAGGTTCCTCAGGTGGGGGTGATGTGGCTGTGGCGTGGTACATCGAGGATCAGGCGTGCGGAGGCGTTTTGTATGCGTTGCAGTCGCTTGATGAGCTTGGCCGGGGCTCCCGCGTAGAGGGCGTTCCCATAGTCAAGTCTGCTGCTGACGAGGGCCTGGGTGACTGTTCTTCTCGTGTCTGTCGGGATCCACCTGTAGATCTTGCGAAGCATGCGGAGGGTGTTGAAGCAGGAGGATGAGACTGCGTTGACTTGCTTGGCCATGGAGAGCGTTGAGTCGAGGATGACTCCCAGGTTGCGTGCGTGGTCGGTGGGTGTCGGGGCTGCTCCCAGCATCGTTGGCCACTAGGAGTCGTCCCAGGCTGAGGGGTTGGAGCCGAGGATGAGGACCTCTGTCTTCTCCGTGTTCAGTTTTAGTCGGCTGATCTTCATCCAATCGGCGACGGCCTTCATTCCTTCATGGAGGTTGGATTTGGCGGCGAGGGGTCCTTGGTGAGGGAGAGGATCAGTTGAGTGTCGTCGGCGTAGGATATTATGTTGAGGTCGTGCTGTCTGGCGATGCGTGCGAGCGGGGCCATGTAGATGTTGAACAGTGTTGGGCTGAGGGACGATCCCTGGGGTACGCCGCAGATGATCTCGGAGGCTTCGGATCGGAATGGTGGGAGGCGGACTCTCTGGGTTCTGCCGGCGAGGAAGGAGGTGGCCCATTCCAGGGCCTTGTCTCGGATCCCTGCGTCATGGAGGCGTGCGCGTAGAGTGCGGTGGCAGACAGTGTCGAAGGCGGCGGAGAGGTCCAGCAGGATGAGGGCTGCGGTCTCACCGTTGTCCAGCAGGATCCTGATGTCGTCGGTGGCGGCGATGAGGGCAGTCTCAGTGCTGTGGTTGCTGCGGAACCCCAATTGGATTGGGTCCAGGATGCTGTTTTCTTCGAGGTATCGGGTTAGCTGATTGTTGACGATCTTCTCGATGACCTTGGCTGGGAACGGAAGCAGGGAGATGGGCCGGAAGTTCTTGAGGTCTCTCGGGTCCGCCTTGGGTTTTTTGAGTAGGGCGTTGATCTCTGCGTGTTTCCAGCTCTCTGGGAAGGTCGCGGTCTCGAAGGAGAGATTGATGATGTTGCACAGGTGGGGTGCGATGGAGCTGCTGGCTTTGTTGAAGATGTGGTGCGGGAAAGGGTCTGACGGGGAGCCGGAGTGTATTGTGCTCATGGTCTTGATGGTGTCCTCGATGTTCACGCTGGCCCAGGCTGGCAGGGGGTCGTGGTCGATGGTGTGCGGCGGGTCTGGTGCATCGATCTTAGTTGGGGCTGTCTGGGTATTGAAGCTGTCGTGGATGTCGGCGATCTTGCGGTGGAAGAAGGTGGCGAGGGAATCGCACAGGGGTTGCGACGGCGGGATGTCGTTGGTGTTGGAGCTGGGGTTGGAGAGTTCCTTCACGATGTTGAAAAGCTCCTTGCTGTTGTGTGCGTTGTTGTCGAGGCGGTCTTTGAAGGAGATTCTCTTGGCGGACTTGATGAGGTGGTGGTGGTTACGGATGGCGTCTTTGTGGGCTGCGTGGCTGTCCGGTGTCTTATCACTGTGCCATTTCTTCTCTAGTTTCCGGCAGGTAGGCTTGGAAGCTAGGAGTTCCGAGGTGAACCAGCAGGCTCTTTTGGTGGTGTCACTGTAGGTGAGTTTTTCAGCGGGGCGAGGGTGTTGGCACAGTCGTCCATCCATCGTCTGAGGTTGCAGGCAGCGTCGTCGGTGTTGGATGGGTCGGAGGGAGGGCTGAGAGCGAGGGTTGCCCGTAGTTGGTCTTCGGTGACTTTGCTCCAGCAGCGGCGTGGGATCTGTTGGGTGCCGTGGTGTGTGGTGGGTTTCTGGAAGGTGAAATGGATGCAGCGGTGGTCGGTCCAGAGGAGTTCCGTGGTGTGGCTGAAGGAGACGTGGGAGCTTGAGGAGAAGATGGGGTCAAGCGTGTGGCCGGCGGAATGGGTCGGTGTTGTGACGAGCTGGCTCAGACCGAGGTTGGCGAGGTTGTCGATCAGGGTGGTGGAGTTGCTGTCGTTGTTGTTCTCCAGGTGAAAATTCAGGTCTCCGAGGAGGATGTAGTCGGTAGAGGTCAGGGTGTGCGTGCTGATGAAGTCGGCGATGGAGTCGCTGAACTGGGGTCGGGGCCCAGGGGGTCTGTAGACAAGGGTGCCTCTAAGGGTGGTGTTGGGGTCCGTGTGGATCTGGAAGTGCATGTGTTCGGCGGTGCTGAGAGTGTTGTCGGTGCTGGTCGAGACCCTGATGGTGTTCTTGTGGACGATGGCGATTCCTCCTCCTACTGCGTTGACGCGGTCTCTGCGGGTGATCTTATAGCCGTCTGGGATGGCTATGGCGATGTCGGGGCGGAGGAGTCGTTCATCCAGGTCTCTGTCAGGAAGGCAACGTCTGGTGATGATGTGTCGAGCAGGTCCCAGAGCTCGACGGCGTGTTTGCGTGCGGAGCGGGTGTTCAGTAGGATGCATCGGAGGTGGTTGCGGTCCTTCTTGGTGGGCGCCTCGGTGGCTCTGAGGCTGGTGTAGCTGCAGTTCCGGCAGGTGAAGGGACCATGGGTGCGTTTCGGGGCGGCCTTGAAGCAGTTGTGCGTCCGTCCGGGGTTGAGAGCGTGGAGTGTGGTGGCATCGTATCGGCGTCGGTCCTCGAGGCTGGTGCGGGGGGCGCGCGGTCCAGGCACGGACGGGCGCAGACGGGCTTGCCTTAGGCGCGCCTTCGGCACGCCAGCGGCGCGGCCGCGCAGCGGCCGCCATATATGGGGAGGTGGGAGGGAGGAGCAGCTGGGAGGCAGGGGCAGCGAATGGGCAGTCAGGGGGGCGGGGCCGCAGGGGACGCAGCGGCGGGAGTGGAGAGAGGCAGCGAGGGGTACAGAAGGCAAAAAGGACACAGGGAAATGGGGGCAGCGAGGGAAACAGAAAGAAAATGGACACAATACAGTGGGGGCAGCGAGGGAAACAGACGGAAAACGGGCACAATGCAATGGGGCAGCGAGGGAACAGAAGAAAAAAATGGACACAATGCAGTGGGCGCAGCGAGGGAAACAGAAAGAAAATGGACACAATACAGTGGGGGTAGCGAGGGAAACAGACGGAAAACGGGCACAATGCAATGGGGACAGCGAGGGAACAGAAGAAAAAAATGGACACAATGCAGTGGGGGCAGCGAGGGAAACAGAAAGAAAATGGACACAATACAGTGGGGGCAGCGAGGGAAACAGACGGAAAACGGGCACAATGCAATGGGGGCAGCGAGGGAACAGAAGAAAAAAATGGACACAATGCAGTGGGGGCAGCGAGGGAAACAGAAAGAAAATGGACACAATACAGTGGGGGCAGCGAGGGAAACAGACGGAAAACGGGCACCGAGGCCACAAGCAGAGGGCGAGCTTACCAGCAGCAGCAGCGGGCAGGACACCACAGGCGGAGCTGTGTGGCGGGGGAGCGACCTACCTGGTAAGGTCAAGGGTCGTTCTCTTCACCGCGCAGCGGCCGCCATATATGGGGAGGTGGGAGGGAGGAGCAGCTGGGAGGCAGGGGCAGCAAATGGGCAGTCAGGGGGGCGGGGCCGCAGGGGACGCAGCGGCGGGAGTGGAGAGAGGCAGCGAGGGGTACAGAAGGCAAAAAGGACACAGGGAAATGGGGGCAGCGAGGGAAACAGAAAGAAAATGGACACAATACAGTGGGGGCAGCGAGGAAACAGACGGAAAGCGGGCACAATGCAATGGGGGCAGCGAGGGAACAGAAGAAAAAATGGACACAATGCAGTGGGGGCAGCGAGGGAATCAGAAAGAAAATGGACACAATACAGTGGGGGTAGCGAGGGAAACAGACGGAAAACGGGCACAATGCAATGGGGGCAGCGAGGAACAGAAGAAAAAATGGACACAATGCAGTGGGGGCAGCGAGGGAAACAGAAAGAAAATGGACACAATACAGTGGGGGCAGCGAGGAAACAGACGGAAAACGGGCACAATGCAATGGGGGCAGCGAGGAACAGAAGAAAAAAATGGACACAATGCAGTGGGGGCAGCGAGGGAAACAGAAAGAAAATGCACACAATACAGTGGGGCAGCGAGGGAAACAGACGGAAAACGGGCACCGAGGCCACAAGCAGAGGGCGAGCTTACCAGCAGCAGCAGCGGGCAGGACACCACAGGCGGAGCTGTGTGGCGGGGGAGCGACCTACCTGGTAAGGTCAAGGGTCGCTCTCTTCACCGCGCAGCGGCCGCCATATATGGGGATGTGGGAGGGAGGAGCAGCTGGGAGGCAGGGGCAGCGAATGGGCAGTCAGGGGGGCGGGGCCGCAGGGGACGCAGCGGCGGGAGTGGAGAGAGGCAGCGAGGGGTACAGAAGGCAAAAAGGACACAGGGAAATGGGGGCAGCGAGGGAAACAGAAAGAAAATGGACACAATACAGTGGGGGCAGCGAGGGAAACAGACGGAGAAACGGGCACAATGCAATGGGGGCAGCGAGGGAACAAAAGAAAAAAATGGACACAATGCAGTGGGGGCAGCGAGGGAAACAGAAAGAAAATGGACACAATACAGTGGGGGCAGCGAGGGAAACAGATGGAAAACGGGCACAATGCAATGGGGGCAGCGAGAGAACAGAAGAAAAAAATGGACACAATGCAGTGGGGGCAGCGAGGAAACAGAAAGAAAATGGACACAATACAGTGGGGGCAGCGAGGGAAACAGACGGAAAATGGGCACAATGCAATGGGGGCAGCGAGGGAACAGAAGAAAAAAATGGACACAATGCAGTGGGGGCAGCGAGGGAAACAGAAAGAAAATGGACACAATACAGTGGGGGCAGCGAGGGAAACAGACGGAAAACGGGCACTGAGGCCACAAGCAGAGGGCGAGCTTACCAGCAGCAGCAGCGGGCAGGACACCACAGGCGGAGCTGTGTGGCGGGGGAGCGACCTACCTGGTAAGGTCAAGGGTAGACCTATCTGCATGTAGAGTGGTGGGAGGAGTGGCACCTGGGTCTGAATAGGGCTGTGCCTGCCTTCCACAATGCTGGCTCCACCTCCTGTGGTGTGTCTGATGACCCTGGCCCACACTGACAAAGAGAGAAGGTGTGCACTAGCAGAATACACCCAGAACTGGTTTGGACTAGGTACAGGACCCTCTGCCTTCAGAGGACAAAGGATTTATGGGTATAAATATTGGGGCCCAGACCCCAAGACTTTAGATCACTTCTGGAACAAACAAGACAAACCTTTTCTGAGGAGAGGAACCAGAGAAGCTGAAGGAGGAGACTATCCCTATGCTGTGTGCTGTTTGAGGGATTGGCCTGTAGTGGTTGCCTGATTGCCAAAGAAAGGAGAAAGGACTTTGTGCTACTTTCATCATCTTGCAGAACATCTCCAAGGGCTTGAAGATTGAGCTTGCCTCCTGCTGAAGTCTCAGGGACACAAGACTTCACCAACCAGCTCCCCTGAATTCCCTTGCTGGGAATTTGAAGTGCCTGCTGTTGTGTTGGGCCTTCTGAGAGACTGCGTGTCGCTGGGAGCGCGACTCAAGAGGGAGAAGCGTGTCGCCGCCGCCGAGAAAGCGTGCCGCCGCTGCCGCTGTCGCCATTGCATCGTCGAAGCGCCTCGCATCACCGGAGAAGAGTGTCACCGTCGCATCAGACGCCGTCGCATCATCGGAGAAGCGTGTTGCAGGGCCTGTCGCGGCTCAGAAGATTCACCGAGTCGCCGCACGGCCGTCGGGCGTGCACGCATCGCCCCCTGAGTGTCGCATCGAGAGGAAGACGCCATTTTGTTTCATTGCACCGGGTCGTCATCGCATTGCGGCGCCGTGGGTCGCATCGCCACAGAAGCGCAGTAAGAAACCAACGCATCACCTCCCCATGCAGTGAAGAACCGACGCATCACCTCCTCTCCGGTAAGGAACCGATGCATCACCGTCCCCTATGCAGCAGTAGGGAACCGACGCATCACCTCCCCCGGAGCAAGGAACCGACGCATCACCATTCTTGCGTGTAAGGAACCGACGCGTCACCTTCCCTGCAACTTTTTTGTTTGTATCGCGTTACGCATCCAAAGGTACATTGAACATTGAGTGTCGCATTTACCAACTTTATTGAACTGAACTATTTTCTACCATTGACAGTCATATTTTTCATAGTGTATTGTGGATTTTTGTCGTTTTGGGTCGTGTGTTAAGTCTATATAAAAATACTTATTTTTATAATACAACCTGTGTGGTGTTCATCTGTAGTGTTGTCACTGTGTTACTGTATGTGTTCACAAATGCTTTACACACTGCCTCTGAGATAAGCCTGCCTGCTCGTGCCAAGCTTCCAAGGGGGTGAGCAGGGGTTATTTTAGTAGTGTATCCCCCTTTCCCTGACTAGAAGCAAGGGTCCCTATTTGGACAAAGGTACCTACCTCTGCCAACTAGAGACCCCCAGTTCTAACATTCAGCATTTGTGATTAAACTTAAAAAACATAAAGAACAATAAGGCCAATGGCCAGTCCATTTTATAAAGTCTTTTCGGGGGTAATACATATGATTATTCCTCCCTTGCTTGCCTGCAGGGCTACAACTAGGGCACATCTCCCCTTGGAGGGACATCTTTAGGGGTATGCCAGGCACCGCCGGGACAGGACTAGGGTGTAGCAGTTTGGGTTGTGGAAGGGATTGGGTCTTCTGTAGTGTCGGGATCCACTGCAGTGAACTGGGCTGATTCAGGGGGTGGGTGCTCCACTGCAGTGGACAGGTCTGATTGAGTGGGTGGGGGCTCCACTTCAGTAGACAGGTCTGATTGAGTGGGTGGGGGCTCCACTGCAGTAGACAGGTCTGATTGAGGGGGTGGGGGCTCCACTGCAGTGTCAGGAACAGACAGAAGGTGTGGTGTTGTGGGAGTGGAAGTGCTTGTGGTGGGAGGGAGGGCCTTATCATCTTGGGGAGGGTGTAATGGTGTGTGGGGGAAACTGGGATGGAGTCTGATGTGTGAACTTTGGGAGGGGTGGCCTGGACTCGGGAGGAAGTAGATTTTATGGTGGAAGTGTGGGATGGTGGTGGGGTTTTGGATTTCTTTGTTCGGGGGGATGTACGGGTGGGGGGCTCAGTGTTCCTACTCTTAGGGGAGGGTGTGCATGCAGGGGTGGATCTCCTCTCTGTGCTGGGGGATTTCCTCTTCCCCTTGCGAGTCTGGTCTGATGTATCAGTGGGAAGAGGCCAAAGTCACAGAGGAAGACCCGCTGGGAAGGGGGGGTTTCAGGAGAGTCAAGGGTAGGGGTTTTGGAGGGAGAGGTAGCTGAGGAATGCGGAGTGGTTGTGGATGGGTGTGTGTGTTTTTTGGCCCTCTCCTCTGTGTGTGTGATGTCAGTCACCTGAGTGTGCGTGCATGTGTTTTTTTACTTTGTTTTGGGTGGCTGTGTGCTGCTTGTGTCTGTTGGTGTGTGTGCATGTGCCTGTTTGAGTGTGCTTGGGTCAAGTAGGGTAGTGGGGACTGTGGATGGGGTAGAGGAAGAAAGGGTGAGGGACTGCTGTAGGAGGGACACTGCTGCCGTCAGTGAGGAGGCCATGGACTGATTTGTTCGCTATAGGGAAGACATGTCTGATGACATGCCCTCCATATATGACACCAATTGTGTCAAAAGACTGGTATGTGCATGGAGGACACTCAGCATGGACATCTGCCCCACATGTATCTGTTTTAGCAAATCCACAGACTCCACACTCAGGGCAGCAGGAGTGACAGATGCAGGGGGTGCGGTGCCTGGCCCGAAGGAGACATTCTCCCTAACATGGGAGGGTCCACGGACACTTGGAATGGGAGCAGCTGTGAGGGTGGAGATGGTGGTGGTGGTGGGGGCAGACTCTGATGTTGTGGCCTCTGCTATGGGAACACCCACCACCACCAGGGAGTCATCACTGGAGCTTGATTGGTCCTCTGCAGATGTAGATGTTTCTGACTGGCCCTCAGTGTGGCTCCCCTCACCCTCCGTGCCACTGGGTCCCTCCTCCTCCTCCTCCACAGTGGACACAGTCTGGCTAGCCGCTTCCTCTTGATCCGTGGAACTGTCTCCTCCAGTAGCCGTTGATGATGCTGTGTCATCTGCATAGACTTGACACATGAGTTTGATCACAACACATCACAGAGCAAGCCCTTGCATAATGTTCATGGCAGTTTTTAGATTCATTACACATATGTGAACATGGCACTTGTCAGTCTGCCAGTAAACTATGGTTCCAAAACACATGATGGCAATGGAACCATCTGTTATATGTATTTCAAATACCACTAAATACATGTCCACTAACACACTATTTTGCCTGTTGTCTGATCTGTAATGCTCCTGAGGGTCATGTGTCATTACAAACATGTCTCATCTCCTGCAAGGGAGTCTGGAAGTGACACAGAAAATGGGATGGACAAATTTATAAGTTTACATGATGAACATACTTCCATCCCCAGTCATCACGATGGGCACCTATGTCTTGAACATCAATGCTATAATGGTCTGCATGCAGGACAGCAGACAAGTACAAATACTGCATCCTCACAAAAGTTCATGTGGCATACTATGCCACTGGCCTGTCTGGCTAAACAGTTTGTACTGACTCTTGTTACAGGGCTAGTAAATCACAACTTTAAAGTCTGCACCGTATCACAATCATGTAGTCACTGTTAAAAGCAACATCTGTAGGGGTCAAGTATACATGTCCCTACGTGCTACACACAATTTAAACACTTTGACAAGCTCACGTTGTTCTACTTAGACATTGGAGTATATGAAGTAAAAAATCTGTCTACATGAACTTTTTAGAGCTCTCAAGAAGAAAGTAATGCAGCATACACATATATGTTGAAGCCACCATTATGCAGAGTCAAGGGATGATACACACATGTTTTGTCTTGTGTATCTGAGTCACATTCCATACATTAGATGTATGTCCATGTTTTCTATATTTGCCACCTGTGTATTTCTAAAACTGCTGCATGTACACACTGTCTGACCGAGTTTGACCCATGGATTTTCAATTTACAATGGTGAAAGTGTTGCCTTACACACAAAAATCTGATGTGCCAGTGTCTCGGATGGCCTGAGTTGGCATACCTGTCCTTGGTCCATGTGATACATGTGATTACACAGAGCACTATGTAGGGGACTATACATTTTGAACACTTATCCATTTCATTTGTCTGAGGCATCAACATTGGTCTCACCTGCTGCACGGATGTGTAGCATTTTTATTCGAAAACCTGTGTGCACCGAGATCACCATTTTGAACATATATGTATGTCCCACACAGAGTACAGGTCATATTTCAGTCAATGTGCTGACACATGTTAGACAATTACATCACTCATGATGGTCAACGCAATGCACTTGTTGTACATGGTGCTGATCACATTAACCTTGCACTACAGCAAATACACAGGACCTAAGTGACACATGTCACAGACGGAAAGGGACTTACCTGGGCATCAGATGATAATGGGGCATAGTTACATTTTGCCACAGAAGTGTTGTCTCAGCAGACAGACGACCTGTGAGAGGGTTACCAGGCTGAGGGAGTGCAACATGCATGTCAAACATAGTTCAGCAACATGGCACATACTCACCCCCTCCTTGCTGCTGTCTGGCCTTCAACTGCCCATCCAGGTCAGGGAAGACCACCATCAGTATCCTGAGCATGTGGGGGGGTCAGGGTCTGTCGTCCACCCCTTTTGCGAGGAGGTGATGGCTGGACTCTTGCAATCCTCCGTGTCCAGCCACGGAGGTCCTGCCACCTCTTTTGGCAGTGGCAGACGCAGCGTTTGAAGACCACAACAGATCTTACAGCCCGGACGATGGTCTGCCAAATTTCATTCTTCTGATGGGCGTCGAACTGTAAGGATGACATGGTGACACACCATTACTCCACATGCTACATGTTTATTCATCACACACTTGGAAATATAGGTCATGGTCAGAATGGCAGATAATGTCTAAAGGTTAGCCAAGTATCATCATGGGCAGTTGTCCTGTGTGCAAGTCTCCCTTAATTACATGAGATCAGTGCAGAAAAATCAATCCCACTAAACACACTTCTACATCACTGTACCTGTCCAGAACATAAATCTATATACTGTAAGACTTACATTAACTATGTTTGCAAGCTTGCCCTTGGGGATCACAATGCTAGTAGTGACTGTTTTAACACATGGCCAATTAAAAAGGCAGTGTAATCAACACTCACCTGGTCCCCTGGTTTTCCATACAGCTTGCTGTACTGTGGATGGAGGCTGTCCAGCAGGGCCTGGTTCTCCTCCTCTGTGAAAACTGGTGCCCTCTCCACAGTACGTGCCATTGTAGATCCCAGAGGATGCAGAGACAGCAGCAGAGGTAGGTAGAAATGTTGCAAAGTAGCATGTAGTGCAGGTAAGTGAAGTGTCTTGGGAACAGACAGACTATTATCTGTGCAGCAGAGGCGGAATCTGTTCCATGCGTCCAAAGCAAAAGGTCAGAGTCGTTCGCATTATCCGAATTTGTCCAATCCATAACATTGCACACATCGGACACGCCTACCGCAACGTTCAAATTTTCCGTATTATAACACTATTGACCTTGATACATTGGTGTTGTAAGCTAACCGATTCAGATTCCACGCGATTCGTACATGAAGCGCAACGCGCGTCTGTCACCATGACGACCAACAGCCAATGTGTGCGTCCGGCTCGGTTCGGATGCAGAGAACACGTCCTTTGAATACTCACCCGCGACGTTCACCATGACGACCAACAGCCAATGTGTGCGTCAGGCTCGGTTCAGATGCGGAGAACGCGTCCTTTGAATACTCACCCGCGACGTTCACCATGACGACCAACAGTCAATGTGTGCGTCAGGCTCGGTTCGGATGCAGCACACGCGTCCATTCAATACTCACCCACGTTGTTCACCATTACAGTCAACAGCCAAAGGATGCGTCCGGCTCGGTTAGGATGCGGCACACGCGTCCATTCAATACTCACCCGCGTCGTTCACCATTACAGTCAACAGCCAAAGGATGCGAACCACACGTTTGGGTGAGGCTCAGGCGCCCTACACTAATCAATCAGCATATCAGACAGTATAGCAAATCTTTATGTTCTGCTGCATTACATGTGTGGGTACAGTGATTCACATGTCATATTGGACAGAGTACTTTATAGCTCACGCTCCCATGATGAGCCAAGCTTGATGTGCACCAAATACATTGTTTGTGACTAACCTCACAACTGTGAGTGACCACTTCACAGATCGCCCTCCTAGGCTTGGACACAGTCCCAGGGGATCATTGTGTTAACACAGTTACATCCACACATAATCACTGCTTTATTGGACTGTGTGTTAGAAAGTGCATTGTGTGAAGTTATTTTGAGTGAATCCACAGTATCTGAGTCTTGTACAACGCAGACACTTCATTGTTGATGTTTTTAATGTTATTTATCTGAGACATCAACTTGTATTGGGCATGTCAGTTGCTGTTGTGTCTTTGTGTCACAGACATACATGTATGCTTGTCAAATATAGATGTGCTACACATCATGAATGTTTTGTGTATGTGATAGTACATGTATGTCAGACATGACATCATGACAGTGTCCATACTATGACAGTGGTGTGCATGGTGACATGCTGTCTGTATCTAGTGTTCCACCTAGGTGGCATGATCCATGTCTGTGTACCTTTCCACCATGTGATAGTTGTTACAAACAACTATCTTTGATACTTTACTAGGTGTGTGTTGAGTATGTAATGTTTGATCACATTGACTGTGACAGACACCAGTGATTAGTCACAGTGCAGCACTGTAATTGTGGACATACCATTATAAAATTAAATGTCTGGTAAGGGTCACATAGCTGCCCTTTGTGTCGAGGCTCAACATTACACATCTGACTTCATTGAGTCTTGCTTTGATGTTGTATATGAGTTTTTGCATGTTCCTTACTACATTGGAAAGTGTCTTAATAATGTTTTGATTTGTTACCTATGTATCGCAGGAGACCAGCTGTCCACAGACCCTTCCCCGACCTACAGACCATGGTAGAACGTGACAGCATCAGACGATACCGCTTCACCAGACCACTCATTGAGGAGTTGGCAGACCAGTTGGCCCCACATTTGCAACTTGGACGCCCATATCCCTTTGCGCTGACCCCCAAGGTGGAGGTGATGGCACCCCTACATTTCTTTGCAACAGGAACCTTCCAGTATACTGTGGCTACTGCTGGTGGGATGTCACAGACAATGTTTAGCCATGTGCTTCGTGATGTTTTGGAGGCAATGTTACATTTTCTGAACCTGTACATCAAGTTCCCAACACCAGGACAGTTTGCCGACATCAAGAGTGACATTTATGTTTTGGGCAGAATGCCACATGTCATTGGCTCCATTGATGGTACACATGTGGCTTTAATCCCACCACAAGCCAATGAACAAACATACATGAATCGTAAGCATTACCACTCCATAAATGCCCTGGTGGTATGTCTGCCTGACATGACGATCTCACATGTCTGTGCGCGTTTCCCGGGATCAGCTCACGACGCCTACATTATGAGAAACAGTAGGATCCCACATATGATGTCTCAGCTGCAAAAAGAGCGTACCTGGCTTGTTGGTGGTTAATGTTGTCTGTTTATGTTATGTGTTGCTTGTATGTCAGGTTGTACCCTGTTTTCAGACACATGAAGTATTTTCTGTTTAAATTTAGGAGACTCTGGATACCCCAACATGCCGTGGTTGCTGACACCACTCAGGAACCCTGTCACCCCTGCTGAGTTTCGTTTTAATGAGGCACATGGGCGGGCCAGGCGAGTGGTTGAGCGGACATTTGGGCTACTGAAAACCAGATTTCGCTGCCTGGACCGTACAGAAGGAGCCCTCCAATATGCACCGTCGAAGTTGTGTAAGATCATCATAGTGTGTTGCATGCTTCACAACCCGGCAGTGAGGAATGAGCTACCTCTCATCCAAGATGACGGGGACCAGCAGCCTCAGCAGGGGAGGATCCAGGCCTGGGGCATGTTGCCAGTGATGAGGAGGAGGATGTTCGGAGACAGCTCATCAACAACTTTTTCTCATGATTATAAGTATGCAATGATGAGTTGACCAGGCACTTTCTTTGCATGATATGTGTCTGTTGTACAATATCTCTGTATACGTGTGGGTGCATGCTACTTAACATGATCCTTGGAGTTGTTTGTTTTCCATTGAGTTAGTATGGTCACCAGTACAGTGTTGACTTGACTCCTAGCTAGTGTTCCCATTTAAAACATTTTAATTATGAAATGTCTCTTGGAGATGTATGCAAATAATTTGGTATTTCAAGACTGTTCTATGTCTCTCCTTCACAGGGTCCTTTGGCTGGTGTATGGAGACATGTGACCTCCCAGACACACAATGCAGTTACAGATTGCAACTTTTCTTGGGATCAGGAATCTGTGCCACACACTCAATTCTGAAATTTTTCAAAAGTCTTTGTTAATTTGTGCTTATTGTCACAGTGTGATTTGATTGCATTTGTTGTGGAGGCAACATGTTGTGCCTGTGTAATAAACCTGTGCTCCACATTGAGGTGTGCCTCGTCTGTATCCACACATTCAACATTCATTTACATACTGTATATGTGCCCTGATATTCAGTTTATCTGACAATGATTAGTGTTTGTGCATTGACAAGTGGTTTCAGTTTACAACAGTGGAGGCAATGAGGATGTATGCCATGTACTATTTGTGTTGTGTTGACCTTGTTGCGTGTATCTCATATGTGTCATGTTATATTTACTCACAAGACAGTAGGTACATTCCTGTACTTGTTATTCAGCCAATTCCTTGTTTTTTAGGACATCATCTCTATATTGCAAACAGTGTTTCATTCATGACAGAAGCAAGTATTGTGTGAATAAAAATGTATTGCAGTGCATGTGTGAAATTGTACAAGAAAGTGATAGTGTTGTACCAATTTTTGAAATCCAAAGTTCACAGAGGAGTTGGTAGTGGTAGTAGATGAAACTTTCAGAGCCAAGTCCACAGTCATTTGAGTCATTGATCCAACTTAGACCCTCCATCCCATGTGGGAGAGGTCAGTGACAGTCAACAAAGTGAACGCTTCACACACAATGGAGGATATCAGGAGCAGGTTTTCACTTCCTGGGGGGGTTGCATGACCATCTTTCTCTCATTTGTCCTTCTTCGGATGACCCCTTCCACGCTTGGAGGGGGGACCCTCAGGTGCAGGCTGCCGTGGTGCAGGGGACTCTCCACCAGAGTCCTCATCCCTCCCTGTGGCAGTTGCAGATGTAGTAGCAACAGATGTAGTGGGCACACGGGGAGGTGGGGTCATGTTGTCAGCAATCTGGCGGAGGCAGGTAAGTGCATCCCTGTGCACCGCTGTCTGGTCATCAATTTTATTAATTTTGGACTCCATTCTTGCCATGTGTTGGTCAATTTTGGCATAATGGGCAGCCTGCTGTTGTTGCATGTCCCTGAGGATCCCAACTACTGTGCCAAAGTCTCCAGTGCATTATTGATATGCATTGAGAATGCGTGCCATCTGTGGATCAGCTTGATCAGCAGCACCAGCTGCCTGTCGGGGCCTCTCCCCATGCCCCCTCCCACCACCCCTACCCACACGAGCAGGACCTGTTGTTTCAGGCACAGACAACACTGAGCCTCCTTCATTGTTGACAGTGGTGTTGTTGTCCGCCAACTCCAGAGTGCCCTGTGATGCTGTGCTCTCGTTGTTTTGTTGCCTTGGTGTGTCTGTGTGGGTAGGGTCATCTGGGGGTTGACAGATGTTGCTGGAGTGGTTGCAGGGGGTGCTGATGTTACAGCTGCTGGTGCTGCATGCTGACCCACATCAGAGGGGCCAGGTAGTTCATTGTCATCCGTTGAGGGCTGAGAGACATCCACACCGGAGAGCTCAGGGTCAACCAGAGTCTGGGACTAGGATTCCTGTTCTGTTCCTGCAGTGTCCCCGACAGGCCCTGTGGGTATATGAGAGACACAATATTTGTGGTGTTTTGCACATGTCATCGTATCATACACATTGCATTTGCTATAGTACAATATGATGAGTGTATGTACATTAGATATTCCTCTATCATCACAGACCCAGGCATATTTTTTTGAGTGAACATTGTGATTTTAACTAACCCTGGGCGTAGTTCGCGTAGTACCGCTACGCGAAGTGCACTTCGCACTACGCGAGCTACGCGTAGCTACGTGAACTGCGTAGTGCACTGTGCAAAATGCTGTTCGCACTGATTGCACAGTGCCGGATGCTTGTCCGCACTGTGCAATCAGTGCAAACCGCATCTTGCACAGTGCAAGCGATCAGTTTTCTGCCGCTCGAGTAGATTTCTACTCGAGCGGCAGCTTTCTCAACGCGGACTGGTAGTTTCTCATCGCGAGCGGTCGCGAGCATACGCGACCACTCGCAATGAGAAACCTGACCTCCCCGTGTTGAGAATCTCGTGAACGAGGAAAAAGTCTCGCCGGGATGTCATTTTGCTTGCTCGCGGTCGCCAACTTGACGTTGAGGACCGCGAGTAAGCAAACAATGACCGCTACGCTACGCGTGTTTGCACTGTGCTACGTGCAATTTGCGTAGTGCGAAGTAGCGCAAACTTCGCAAACTACGCGAGCGTAGCGTAGTTCTTCGCCCAGGGTTAATTTTAACAATGATTTTTTTGCTGACCATGTCCAGCTCTGTGCATAGATGTGCATGTTTTGTTTATTAGACTGTACATAGACATTGACTGTCAAGAGACACCCTGTGCATGACACAGGTGTGTTGGTATTTCCCATATCTGTGCTTTTACAGTGATATACGTACTCTTCCTCTTATGATATGTTTCAAGATTTGTGCATGTGTGCAGGCGTTTGTGCATGTTGTTTGCAGTCACATTGGTGTGGCTACCTACACACTCACAGTCCAGAATGTATGTGAGCACTTTGTTTATGGTAATTTGATGAATGTGTTCCTAGTTCTCATCTCATTGCACACATGTGAATGGCTGTCAGTAGCAAACAGTGTGACTGCTTTGCTTTGTGACTGATCACATCATGTATATTGTCCTTGTCCTACATGGACAGATGAGGTAGACAAGGCTGATTTCTTGCTTTTTAAGGCTCAGAGATGTGAGGTACAGAGGTTTGTGTGCTTCTGTTATGCTGCCGGACCTTGTACTCCTCCTCCCACCCAGACCAGCTTACTCCTCGTGGTCAAAGTATCAATGACAGTGAGGAGAGTGTTGTGGCAAGGATGCTGACACCGCTGCATGATGTAGGAGTTGAATGGAACTCCCAACAATGCCTTGTGCACATTACACCATGCAACAGTGTCAGCCGTCTTGCTGTGGCCATTTCATTCACTGTCAGCTAGCCATTGTGACTGATGAACAAGTTGCTTTGGGTGTGTGTAGTGATATGTGCTATGACTGCAACTCACACCATGTCCTGTCCTCCACACACCTTCCCAGCCAGCCCAAGGAGCACACCTGGGACTATGCTTTCCCTGACAGTGAGTGTAAATGTACTGTGAAGATGGCTGAGAGTGGGTAGTGGTGTGAGAAGCCCAAGGCCTGGATGTGTCTTGTGGCCAAATCATACATAATGCCCCTGTGTCAGCCATCTTGCCAGTACATTTCCTTTCACTCTCAGGGACTGCCTAGTCACAAGAGTGCTATTTGTTCTGGCTGAGAAGGTGTGTGTAGGGCAGGCCTTAATGTTAGTTGAAGTCATTGAAGATACTACTCCTCCCACCCAGAGCAAGTATGCCATTGATCCAGCGCAACCCCTAATTCATGAACCAGAGATCAGGGAAAATCTAAACACACATAAATTCCTTTACCAAACAACGGGGCCCATCACACATTACCCATAAATGATCCCTGAAGACAGGCGCTGGATTTGGGGGGTTTAATTTTTCAGTTTTAGTAAGTACTATGCTTCATATTAATAACATTTGCATATAATTCTAACTATTCGTAATCTCAACTTTCTTCTTCCTTTGGTCGATGGACCATTAGTTGAAGAGTTGATGGTGACTATGATTAACTAAACAGTTTAATATTTAACTAAATAACCACAGAGTCATTTCTTCAGTTAATGATTTTATCTTATTAAATGCTCTTAATTAGGTTGTCAGTGCATACACAAGATTACATATAAGAGAACAAATTATCAAGCAATGTAATCAAAATGAATTATTTGCATCGATATCAAAGCATGCATAGGAATGGGGAAGAGAAGGTACAGCATAAATACTTGCAGAAATTATATTTGCAAAATTTAAAGCAATCAAGGAGGGTGATATCCACCAAAGAATCAGGAAAACCACTCCCTTGGCGGAGGTTGTGGCGAGAGGTCCCCAGAGCGAGGCTCAGAGGACAAAGTTAACAGGACAGATGCAGCTAAGTTTGCCATAAACTAACTACTAAAATTAATCTCCCACTCAATCTACCTTGATCTAGTTATCCTCGGACGCAGTCTCCTCCCAAGCACTACCGCAACGTTCTCGTACCTAAAGCATTCTCTGGCTTTGTGCTGGCCTGCTCTCTCTGTCTTGGATCTGCCACCCCGACCTGCACTGCTATACCAGATCGCACTGCCTCAGGTTCGTCTGATCTCTCTCTGACCCTTCTCTCTCTGTCGCATCTGATCTGCGCCTTCTGATCTGAACCCATCTCCATCTGCGTCTCGTCTGCTCTCTCACACCCCTAATTGGGGTATCAATTATACCCTTCTGTCTAACACACTATCTTACAATGTTGCAGTATCGGTAGAAACTCGGTCTGTGATTGGTTGTCATAAATCATACTAGGGTCACCTCATCCAGTTCTCCCCACAAATCCATCCTATACCGGTTCTAACAAAGGAAGGACTTAAGACCAATACACTCGTATACCACTAGCATTCATAATTATACATTTTGTCACGTTGTACATTATGATATCCGCTTCACATTCGAATTGCACGTAGTGATGGCTGTTCCCACAGTCGCTGTCGCGTCTTGGCACATAAACAATAGGACACAGGTCAACATGGCCTTCACACGGATTGCATCAGCTGGTACACTCTGCAGTCTGCAAGCAGGCAACCCATCCTGGCGCATGCGTGCTTCATAACGACCAAACCAACCACATGTTGGTTTAAACCAGAGGCCATTTTCATGCAGGCCCAATCCCGTACTAAAGTAAACAAACACAAAAGATTATTAATTCATGAAATAAAACCCATTATGATTACCTCCCACCATACTAATGCCCTGTGTTAATTAAATCCTAGCGAAAGCTATTAATTTAAAGCAACCTTTTCGTTATTTGTGCACAACATGCAAAATGTGCAATGTACAACATAGCATAAACATACATTAGTACGGTTTTTCAAAGCGCAAACAGTTAATACTACTCATGCCAACATGGTTTAGTATATTATGTAAAATGCGTTTGCCCCTCGTGTAAATGTGTGCATTCAGAGTTGATTAGTTCATGCAGTCAATACTTTATTATGGGGTTACTTAATTTCATGAGGATGTATTTTACAAACCTCACTCCATCAATCCCCCTTTGATGGTTTTACCATCATAAAATCCCAAAACATACGGTTTTTCAAGTTATATAGCTGTTATTTTGTCTTTTGACCCTTGCTCCTTACATTTTTCATACAATTTTTCTTTAAAACTTTCCATTTCTATCTCATCTATCTCTCTTTCCCTTTCCTTATGTTCCTTACTTAATTTCCTTTCTTTCTTTCCTTTGCGACTTTTCTTCACATAAACATAGGTCATTCGTATCATGAGTATCATAGTAGCTACAGAAACTATTGGTACTGTTATTTTTCCTACTAAGGAACTACCTATAGAAGAAAACCAATTGCTTATAGTAGAGAAACTCCTACTTAGGGGCCGATTCCGATCTCGGCCGGTAGGGCACCGAATCGGATTCGGCTTAACCGGATCCGATTCGGAGCCCTATTTCCCGACCGAGTCGTACGTGCGTCCGGGCGAGCGAGTACGATGCGTGCGCTCACGAAATCTCCGACCGACTCGTTCGAAGGACCCGACCGCTCCGACCGACTCGCACGGGGACGACGCGCACCTCGCAATGGAGACGTTCCCCAGACGGGTAAGTACGATGCGCACCTCGACCGCTCCGACCGACTCACGTAGCCCGGCTCCAAGGAGCTGTCGGAGCCGCACTTTGGGGGTCCGTGTCGGATCCCCCTGGAAGCGTAGGCGCGTGAGTCGCACACAGGGGGGACCCATGGGTCCCCCCTACACATGCATGTACGGCGCGACCCGCATCAATGCGAACACGCTGTAGGGGGCGCCTTTGTTCGCGTCGTGCCCATTGAGTCAATGGGAGCCCGTGTACGCGTCGTACCACTGGCTCCCATTGACTTCAATGGGAGTCCGACCGAATCGAGTCCGATAGCATACGTGTGCATCGTACTCATTCTGTCGGACTGCTAGGGTCCGATTCGGTCGGAAATCTCTCCGGGTCCGGCTCGGTCGGGGAGATTTCCGGCCTGAATCGGAATCGGCCCCTTAGTCTCTCCCAGACACCGTCAACCTCTAGTTGGGTTACTTCCTTATGCAAATCAGTGATATTCTGGATGTATCCTTCCAAATTCTTACTTTTGTCTGGAATGTAAGTAGAACAATGTTGAACTTTCAGCATTCCGCAGACTCCACCCTCTTTTGCCAACAATATATCAAGGGCAAGTTGATTTTGCATAACTATAGATCTCATGGCAATCATTTCAGTGTCAATCATCAAGAATCCTCCAGCAGTATCCGTTGATAAACGATCAATTACTGTGGACAATTGTCGAATTTTGTATGCATTCAGTGTAACCCCAACTCCAGGTATCAATGCTCCAAATATATCGCCTACAATTTCTGAAAAACTTTCTCTTTTACACGGTTTAGTCCTTGCCTTACTTCATCAATTCCATTTGTACTTTTGTCTACATGGTAGACTTTTGGAAAGACAAACCCAAGATAACAAGTTCCATACCAGTGATCTGGCAGCCGATAATAATCTTTCCTCCCACAGACATAATATATGCCTGGCAAGACAGTGTCAGTTCCTCCCTTTAATCCCCAACCCCCAATAATTTTATAGGTATCTTCACATTCACTGGAACCGATGAAATAATGGTTGTAATTAGTCTTCTCCCTACGTAAGCATAATTTTCCCTTCTGCGACCAATCCAGAGCCATTGCAGCATAAGTCTCGCCTTTGTCATAGTTGCCTTCTCGGAAAACCCAAGGTGGTGTTTTCAATTTCTCTTCAACAGCTTTTCTCTGAAACTTGGCCCTTCTTTCTTCTACCATCTCCAAAAAGATTTTCTCTTTCTTTTTCAATCTACATGTTAGGTTGTTTTTATTAGTGTATGCTATATCTAAAGGCTTTGTTGTCAGGAAAAAATCTCCCATGACATTTGCATGTGCTATCTTATTCAACTCAGGTATTACTGGGACTTTAGAGAAGATCCTATCTACATTGGAATAATAATAATCTAGTTTTCCTGTACTATACAATAAACTTGATAAGACACTACAGGTCACACCATAAGTCAAAGGAAGGTGATGATAAGTCACACCTTCTGAAACAGGCAATGGTAACAGTATACATACATAACAATCCCTCACATCCATTGTTTCCACATATTCGTAGAGTAGTTTAGTGAAAACATTCAAGGAAAAATTAGTAACTGATCTATCATGATGCAAACTACTAGCGTCTACCTGCTTCAAGTGAGTAATAGGAATTTGCCTAATGTCAGTGTCTACCCTTGGACCTGTCAAGTTATTAGGACGAGATGTATCTTCTCTAATTAAATGTAAAGGTATTATAATTGTTAATATTATCCAAAATACTATCAGTATACAAAATAAACATAAACAAGCTTTATAACACCTACGCATAAAACTACATCTAGATCTTGATACTTGTGTATCGGCCATAGTAATGTTAATCCTTATAAAATTCTAAATGGATTTTCTAAATCTATCTCAAAAATGTTCTACGGAAAAAATTTAAAATAAAAATGTAGTGTGATCCCACACTTCCAAAGCTTTCTTCTTTACCCCTTCTTTTATTTGAACTAATCCAAATCTCCAGGACGTCTTCAGAAAATTTTCTTTAGTTGTTAAAGTGACACCTTCATTTGTTTACAGTCTCTTAAGGTGGATTTAAATCACTCTTTTCTTCTTGCTTGCTGTCAGTGCTGTTTCTTTCTTTGTTTAAATCTTCTTCTTTAATCTCTTCCAACACTATGTAAATCCAGTCAGGTGACTTGAACTTTTAGTTTGGTTTTCTCACTCTCTTTGGTCGCAGCACTGATTCGTCATCCGACTCTCCTTGCTCTATTTCACCTGAAACTTCCTTTATCTGTTCTGGCCTGCTCTCGGGTCTTCCTTTTACCACCCTGTATTTCAGTCTTTTAACTCCACTTGGCCAATGATCATCTGTCTTTGCCCTTTTTGGTTGTACTTCTTCTTCTTCCTTGTTCAATTCGTACTTTCGTTTCTTTGCACCTACTTTAAGTTTGCTTTCTTCTTCTTTTTCTTCTTCTGTATTTCTTTCACTTATTTCTTCTCCATCCTTTCCCTCTTTATCGAGGAGTTGTCTTTCTTCTTGTTCAACAGCAGTTTCTTCAGTCCCAGTAGCTGGTTCCCACTTTACTTGACTTGTGTTAAGCAATTCCTCATCAAGCCGCTCTTCAAAGTCTTTCAGTTTATGGTCACCAGTTTCAGAGTCTATTGCTCCAGCCTCACCAATTTCTTTTACTTCAGCCTCTGATTCAGAGCTCGGACTTGAGATCTCCAGATGCCGCTCTACTCGTGGTTCAAGTGGATTTGGGACTCGTTGAGTGTGGCTGGCATGGATCGAATTTGGTAGGCCAGCACACTTTACTACTGTAGTCATCACCAATATGACCTGATAGGGTCCTTCCCAGCGGGGCTCTAGGCAAGTTTTTCTTCTATGCCTTTTCACGTGAACCCACTCACCAGGGCTCAGATCATGTGCTTGAGTCTGTTGTGTTGTGGTCGCGTCAGCTCCAACCTGATGAAACACAGAACGTACTACATCAGCCAATCCTTTGCAATAGTCAAGGATGAGATCATCAGATATATTTATTAATTTGTTGGCAGGTACAAATGCTTGTCTCATTGCTCTTCCCATCAAGATCTCATGTGGACTCAATCCTGTCTTTTTGTCAGGAATGCTTCTGAGACTCATCAAAACTAGGGGTAAAGCGTTCCCTAACCTGCTCTTGATTGTGCCATTTATCTGCTCTACTATTCTTGAAGCCTCTGGACGAGAAGCACAATGAAGTTTTGGTTGAATGCTCAATGCCTCACAAATCAGTTTGATTGTTTCACTAGTGAAGTGTGTTCCTCTATCTGTTTCCATAGTGACTGGAAAACCATATATAGGAATGTATTCCCTCAACAAACGTTTTGCCACCGTCAGGCTGTCATTCCTCCTTGTGGGATAAGCTTCTACCCATCGGGAAAACAAACACACAATTACTAACACATATTTGAGCTTGTTACATGGAGGCAACTCAATAAAATCGAGTTGTAGTCTGGTAAAAGGACCTCCTGCCCTCCCTAGTGTTCCCAGACTAACTATTGTCTTTCTTCCTGGGTTTTGCTGTTGGCACGTCAAGCATCTCTGACAAAGGCTCTCTGCAATAGTCCTGAACTTAGTATTAAACCACGTTTGTTTGAATGATCTGACCATGGCATCTCGGCCAATGTTTGTCATTCCATGGTACATCCTTGCCATATGAGAAAGTAAACTATCTGGCATCAATGCATACCCCTACATCATCATCTTCTCGTCTCCTACATCCTGCCTTTTCCCATTCCTGTCTCTCTTCATCACCTGCCTCTTCCTGCAATTGTCGCACTTCATCCCATGTTTCAATGGTGTTAGTAAACATAAGTTGACAAACCGCATGTTCTTTTGCTTTTCCCCGATTTATTGAAGTCTCATTCTTTGCACAATATTGTGCTACTTGGTCAGCAAATCTATTGCCTTTAGTCACATAATCATCTCCTGACTTATGTGCGGCACATTTGACCACTGCAATTCGTTTTGGCAATTGTAATGCTTCCAGCAATTCCTTTACAAATTGACTATTCCTGCTGGGGGACCCCGAAGAGGTCAGGAATCCCCTCTGCATCCATAATTCTCCAAAATCATGCACAATGCCAAAGCCATATTGACTATCAGTAATTATAGTCACTTTCCGACTTTTTCCCAATTTACAGGCTTGTATTAGAGCAATCAATTCAACAACTTGTGCAGATTTTACCCCTTTTAGACAGGATGCTTCCAGGATTTCCGCTACAGTACAGACAGCATAAGCAGAACTCAACACACCTGATCCAGTTCGCAAACAAGAACCATCAACAAACATCACACGATCAGATTCCTCAAGAGGAACATCCTTAATATCAGGACGGGGCTTGGTACAAAATTCTGTCACATCCAAACAATCATGTTCAGCTTCATCCTTTACTTCTTCAGCCCAAACATCTGGCAATAGAGTAGAAGGATTCACATTTGTACATCTCACTATTGTCACATTTTCTGCTCCCAGAATCACTCTCTTATACCTAGTCAGACGACTATAGGTGAGGTGCTGAGTCCGTGTTCTTGTTTAAAGGATCTCAACTGAATGTGGCACATACACTCTCACATGATGACCCATTATGATCCCTCACTCTGTTCCAGACTCACACAAGTAGCAGCTACTGCTTTAAAACATCCAGGTAATGCGGCAGCCACTGAATCTAAAGTAGCTGAAAAATATGCCACAGGTCGCCTTGACATTCCATGCCTTTGAGTTAGAACTGCAAGTGCACACCCATCTCTTTCACAACAATACAATGCAAAATCCTTTGAATAATCAGGCATTCCCAATGCCGGAGCCTTACACAGACTGTCTTTCAGTTTAACAAAAGCATCCATACTTTCTTCATCTAATTTAACTGGGTCTTTCACATCATTCCTCGTCAACCTCTGTAGAGGTTTTGCCATCAGTGAAAATCCACTGATCCACTGTCTGCAATATCCAACCACTCCCAAAAACATTCGCACTTCCCTTTGTGTCGTTGGCGGTTTCATGTCCTTAATCACTCGAATACGCTCTGATGTTACCTTTCTGACTCCCTTCTCAATCTTGTGACCTAAGTATTGAACTTCTTGTTGGCAGAATTGTAACTTCGCAGGGGACACTTTATGTCAACCTTCTGCCAAATGGTTCAGTAAAGCAACTGTGTCTGCAACACAGGCTTCTCGAGTCTTTGATGCCACCAATAGGTCATCAATGTACTGAACCAGAACAGACTCTTCAGACATTCTCAAATCTTCCAGACACTTTTTCAATATCTGATTAAAAATTGAAGGACTCTCAGTATAGCCTTGAGGAACTTGGCACCATGCCAAAACACGATCTCCAAACCGGAAAGCAAATAAATACTGACTATCTGGATGCAGGGGAATCGAAAAGAATGCATGACACAAATCTATCACAGTATACCACTGCGCATCATGTGGGATTTGGTATAGAATCACTGCTGGGTTTGGCACAACTGGACAACAAGGCACAACAATTTTGTTTACCTTTCTCAAATCTTGTACTATTCTATAGGTTCCATTTGGCTTTTTCAATCCCATAATAGGTGAATTACAAGGACTACTCATTACTTCTTTTAAAATTCCTTGTTCAATCATTTGATCAATTACAGGAGTTATTCCTGCTATACCTTCTGGCTTCGTTTTATACTGTGGTGTATTTGGATAGTCAATACCATCTTTCACTGTGATTCTAATCGGATCCACTTTCTTCATCAACCCAATCTCTTGTCCTGTGAAATCCCACACCTCTGAATTCACTACCTTCATCAATTCTTCAGGCACACTTTTGTCTGTAAGAAGCGAAAATAACTCATTCACTTCTGTTCCTTGCTTTGCTAGCACCATTTTAAATGCAACATCCTCATCAGGTGTCTGAAATGCAATACCATCCGGTGTGCAGTAAATTGTGCAATTCATCTTGCACAGCAAATCTCTTCCTAACAAATTCACTGGACTCGAGTCACACACTACAAACCGATGCTTGTCTTTAAAGGGGCCAATATGTACTTCAATTGGTTTAGTAACTGGAGTATTTATCTGTTTATTTGAGACTCCTACTACCTGGATAGTTTCTCCCAAGAGGGGGAGATTTGGAATTTCTGCTGCTCTCATCGTAGAACGGGTAGCACCAGTGTCCACAAGAAAGGTGATAAAATTACCTTCCACTTTTACATCAACAAATGGACCTGACTGACCTACCTCTAGAGTAGCACCAAGCACGCACTCTTCCTCTCCCCTCAGGCACCATCATTGATTCGACTCAACATCACTTCCATCACATTGCATCCAAAATTGGGGAATCACATTTGTGTTAGTATTTTTACCAACCTGGTCTCCTCCGTGGAACCCTGTATCCGCACTGTATCTTTGAGCATTTACATTATGTGGTAACGGTGGTTGCGGGACCTGATATTGGGTAGTAACTACCTGCTGCTGCGGTGTCTGTTGCACAACTACCTCACTCTGCACCTGTGGGGTTAAAATTTGATTTTCTCCATTAGTCCTCTGCATTGATCTACACTCATTCTTCCAGTGTCCATACTTTCTGCACCCAATAACAAGGAAATTTCTTTTTCGCCTCTTCTCTGCTCATTTGTCCTCTACCTCTACCTCCACTGGGTTTTTGAGCATTCTGACTAACTCCTCCCATTTGGTTTATAGCCTGAGAATTCAACTGATTTTCTTGCTGCTCTGCTACCTTTACTTGTGCCCACATCATCTTTTCTTTTAATTTGCGATGGCGGGACTCAATGTCATCACTACAATATTTCGCATACCTCAAAATCTCATCGATCGTTTTGGCCTGCCAACACAACATATGCTGCTGTATCATCTGACTAATCTCAGGTCTTAATCCACACACAAAACTATACACAAAATAACCCATATCTTTGTCTCCAATATTCTCAAAACCACTGTACTGCTTAAAAACTTGTAATAACCTCTCATTATAGGCATGCACAGATTCTTTCGGCTCTTGGGTTGTTCTATCAATCTTTACCCAATCAGTTTCCTTAGGGGAAATTTTGCTTTTCAAGAAAGTAATCATTTGATGATACTTTTTCATCACTTCATCAGAAGGTGCTCCTGTTTTGGCATCCCTAGGATATTCATCTTTTGGCCAATCAGCTGTAATCTTACATTCAGTCCATAAATCTGCAGGGACAACAATTTCAAATAATCCATCTAAATCCTTTAACAATACTTTCGATACTTTCATGAACCTCTCAACTTGTTTATACCACTCCACAGGTTTTTCTTTCAACCTGGGAAACTCATTGGTGAAAGACAATATATCCTGTCTAGACCACGGAGCATGCCCATAACCTCCTCCTGGAACTTCTCTCATGGGACATTCCAGAGCTACATTTTCTACTTCTCTTACTGGACGCAAATGTATTTCTTTAGCAGCTAATTCTTCTTTCTTCCTCATCCATCTACCCTTCCATCTTTCCACGTCTCCCCATTTTCTCAAAACAACCATTAACTCTTTTATCTGCAATTGTCTACCAGACGTATTCATATTTTCTATATCCTTTTCAGTAAAATCCACTCTATATGTCTTCTGCAACACCTTTGATCTTCCTATGTTCATTCCCAACTCCTCTGCAGCTTCCACTAACCTTTCATGTAGATTTTTCGCTTTCCAAGTAATACTCTTAACAGATACATCAATTCATCATCTTGATAAGTCTTTAGCCTGTCTGGACTTATGGTCCCAATGATCATTTCTTCCAGATCTACTCTTAACTTACATACATCTATAGGCTGTGGCTGTGTTTTTCTCCTTTGTAACCCTTTCACCCAATCATCTAATTCTTCAGTGGTTGAACCTATTGAAACTTCACTTCTGGGATCTCATCCAACTCTATTCTTTTGGGCTGCAACTGCATTATTTCCTTAGGTGTTTCCATTATTGTTAAATTAGTCGGAGGTGTTGACCTAGTGACTGTAGTAGGCTGTTCACTTTGGAAACTTACAGCGTTAATTCTACTACTAGCTGATGTTATAGCAGAATTTAATGGGTCAGTCAAGGAAAATTCATGGATAAGTCTATTTTCGAATACAGGTATTGCTGGACCTATAGTTACTGGCACAGTTATTGCATCTATTTTCATATTCATCTGATTCAATTTTTCAACTAATTCTTTGGTTTGTATGGCAAATTCTACTTCTCCTTCCTGCTCTACATCGCTTACAGTTGGAACTGGTGTCGTTTGAGGTGTCATTGGGGTTTCCATTGACGGTGCATTTGGTGTCACCATCGCTGAATTCTCCTGGTAAGGTGGTGGTCGTTTAACTAATATATCATCCAGCAGCTCATCATCAGATTCATTCGGGTTATATCCATAACCAAATTTCTCTAAATGTCTCTTTTTCTCCTTACATTTGTTTCCTGCAGTCTCTCCTACCATTAAAACTGGATACAATCCTTCAGTTATCTCTCCATTTCTCCATCTCTTCATTCTATCTTCATGTCTTTCATCGTGAAATCTTCCAAACATGAATCTATGAACTCTACCACCTCTATGTCTTTCTCTTTCATACATTTCATCTTCCCATTCTACTAGTGCTTCAAACTGTGTAGGTCTAGGTCTTGGGTCTAATGCTATCATCTTTTCTCTCAAATTACGCAATACTGCCAAATTAAAAGAACCATGCTCTGGAAAAGCTAGTATACCATCATTCTTCGTATATCCTACCCAATTTTCTAGCCAAATACATGTGTGATAACCATATTTTAACATCATATAAGACGCTGGTGTCTTTGGTGGAGGGATAGGAACTCCTCTCGTTATTACTGGTTTGTCCTTTTTAAAGAATCTTTTAATTTTGCCAAACAAAGTCAATTTCTCCTGTTTCGGTTGTTCAAAATAAATTTTTGTTGCTAGGCAACAACTTTCCTCGATGCAAATCTTTGTCAACACAATCCACTATAATTCACCAATCTAACTCCTTTGCGTCCCTAAACACCTGACCAATGTCAGCGCGACACACTCTAACTCTTCCAATCGGAGCTTTCTACGTCTCCGCTATCCTGTCCAATACCAGCGCGGCTCACACCAACCAGCCAATCTGAGCTCACTCTGTCTTTACAGCCTGACCAATGCCAGCGCGGCTTTCTGTGATGTCAGCCTCTCCTCCTGCTGCTCACTCTCCCTTTACAAAAATTATCGGCACTTTTCTAAGTCCTTTTTCTTTACAATAACTTATTAGTCACAACATAAAACAATACCACACTGTCTGTTTACTAAATAAAGAGATAGTTTTTCACTCTCAAGAACATTCCTTCCAATACGGGCAAGTATAACAATTCCGCTATCCTTCCCTTCACCCAAGCTAGGAGAGGACCTGTTACTTCTTTAGGGATAAAGCCAAAATTTCACAAGAGGACCCTTTATTAAAAGGAGGTCTCGCTACTCTTCCGGGGATAAGGCCAAAGTTTCACAGGTGGACCCTTTGCTAGCTCACTCTTCTCTTACATACACACTAAATAGTCCCTAAAATAACACATAAGTGTTATCACTAATTTAAACAGACAATGCACCTATTCCCGTGTGATTTCACTTCTCACACTTTTCTTCTGCCTTATTTCAGGCTAACTTTTACTTTGCCGGCTTCGCAGATACCCTTCTGTACCTGTGTTCCAAAGACTACATAAAAACACGATACTGACTCACTTTACATAGAATGTTAAACATTTAGGGCCATATGTATCAAGCCTTTTTCCCGTTTGCAAATGGGCAGATTCTCAGAATCGGGGCGTTAGCGAATTGGAAAAAGCCTTATGGGATGTATCATCCCAAAAGGCCATTGCAAAATAGAGAATTGCAAAATTTGCGATTCTCTATTTTGGAATGTAATTAAGGAATTGTAAATTGCAATTCCTTAAATGCAATTCTGGAAGCACCAGAAATTTTCTATTTGGCCTTAAGGAATTGCAAAATACCACCAACTTCAAGTTGGTGGTAATTTGCGATTTTCTTTAAAAAAGCACTTTTTAGATTTTTTAAAAGTGCCATATGTCGCACATACATGCCCTTAGGGCATGTATGTGCGCAAAATGTGCACACATGCATATTTCAGGGGTGCAACAGGGTGTCCTTTTGGCACCCTTGCAACCCTGAAATTGCATTCTCAATTTACAATTCTCTAATTGGTAATCGCAAATTGAGAATGCCTTCCCATTCATTCCTATGGGCCTCCTAGCCCATGGGAATGAATGGGAAGGTATTCCTTATTTGCGAATCTCAATTTGCGATTCGCAAATAAGGAATATGTAGGATTCACAAAATTTTTAGCAAATCCTACATACATTGCATTTTGCGATTCTCTAATTGCGATTCTCTAAAAATCGCAATTTGAGAATCGCAAAACTCTTTTTTGAAACATATGGCCCATTATCAATAATCAATAATCAATAAATCACCAAACTAATCAATAATAACCATCATTCTGCTACCAGAAAAACTGATCCAGCGCAACCCCTAATTCATGAACCAGAGATCAGGGAAAATCTCAACACACATAAATTGCTTTACCAAACAACGGGGCTCATCACACATTACCCATAAATGATCCCTGAAGACAGGTGCTGGATTTGGGGGTTTAATTTGTCAGTTTTAGTCATTACTATGCTTCATATTAATAACATTTGTATATAATTCTAACTATTCGTAATCTCAACTTTCTTCTTCCTTTGGTCGATGGACCATTAGTTGAAGAGTTGATGGTGACTATGATTTACTAAACAGTTTAATATTTAACTAAATAACCACAGAGTCATTTCTTCAGTTAATGATTTTATCTTATTAAATGCTCTTAATTAGGTTGTCAGTGCATACACAAGATTACATATAAGAGAACAAATTATCAAGCAATGTAATCACAATGAATCATTTGCATCGATATCAAAGCCTGCATAGGAATGGGGAAGAAAAGGTACAGCATAAATACTTGCAGAAATATATTTGCAAAATTTAAAGCAATCAAGGAGGGTGATACCCACCAAAGAATCAGGAAAACCACTCCCTTGGCCGAGGTTGTGGCGAGAGGTCCCCAGAGATAGGCTCAGAGGACAAAGTTAACAGGACAGATGCAGCTAAGTTTGCCATAAACTAACTACTAAAATTAATCTCCCAATCAATCTACCCTGATCTAGTTCTCCTCTGACGCAGTCTCCTCCCAAGCACTCCCGCAACGTTCTCGTACCTAAAGCGTTCTCTGGCTTTGTACTGGTCTGCTCTCTCTGTCTTGGATCTGCCACCCCGGCCTGCACTGCTATACCGGACCGCACTGCCTCAGGTTTGTATGATCTCTCTCCGAACCTTCTCTCTCCGTCTCATCTGATCTGTGTCTTCTGATCTGAACCCGTCTCCATCTGCGTCTCGTCTGCTCTCTCACACCCCTAATTGGGATATCAATTATACCCTTCTGTCTAACACACTATCTTACAATGTTGCAGAATCGGTAGAAACTCGGTCTGTGATTGGTTGTCATAAATCATACTAGGGTCGCCTCATCCAGTTCTCCCCACAAATCCATCCTATACCAGTTCTAACAAAGGAAGGATTTAAGACTAATATATTCGTATACCACTAGCATTCATAATTATACATTTTGTCACATTGTACATTATGATATCCGCTTCACATTCGAATTGCACGTAGTGATGGCTGTTCCCACAGTCGCTGTCGCGTCTTGGCACATAAACAATAGGACACAGGTCAACATGGCCTTCACACGGATTGCATCAGCTGGTACACTCTGCAGTCTGCAAGCAGGCAACCCATCCTGGCACATGCGCGCTTCATAACAACCAAACCAACCACATGTTGGTTTAAACGAGAGGCCATTTTCATGCAGGCCCAATCCCGTACTAAAGTAAACAAACACAAAAGAATATTAATTCATGAAATAAAACCCATTATGATTACCTCCCACCATACTAATGCCCTGTGTTAATTAAATCCTAGCGAAAGCTATTAATTTAAAGCAACCTTTTCGTTATTTGTGCACAACATGCAAAATGTGCAATGTACAACATAGCATAAACATACATTAGTACGGTTTTTTAAAGCGCAAACAGTTAATACGTACTCATGCCAACATGGTTTAGTATATTATGTAAAATGCGTTTACCCCTCGTGTAAATGTGTGCATTCAGAGTTGATTAGTTCATGCAGTCAATACTTTATTATGGGGTTACTTAATTTCATGAGGATGTATTTTACAAACCTCACTCCATCACCATCAGGAACTATGCTTCCATGACAGTGAGTAAAACTTTACATTCAAGATGTCTGACAGTGGGGCCTGGTGTTTATTTGAGCACAACTCCCAACAGGGCCTTGTGCTCCACACACCAGAGCCCAGTTTCAGCCATCTTGCCAGTACTTTTCCACTCTCTGTGAGATGAGCATGGTTCAAGGTGGGCTTGTTGGGCCATGTGGGAGGATGACTGTTGGCTGTGACTACGACTCCCATCATGCTTTCAGCTACACCCACCTTCCCAGCCATCCCAACCTTCCTTCCTGTGACTCAGATTACCTGGGAGTGAATGTGTGCAAACAAGATGGCTGATGCATGTGACAGGTGTTTGGATCCCATTGCCTTGCTGTGAGTTAGTGCTAAGTTTGTTCATTTTTGTAAATGGTGAGTTTTCCAGTTACATTGCAGGTATGTTGTTAGTAAAAATCTATTTTTGATCACATATCCCATCATGGACTTGTGCTCCCCACACCAGGTCCCAGTGTCAGGCATCTTGGCAGTACATTTTCATTAACTCTCAGGGAAAGCATAGTCCCAGGTGTGGTGTTTGGTGTTGGTGGGAGGGTGGTGTGTGTTACAGGGCCTGCTGGTAGTTGTAGTCAGAGCTAGCACTCCTCCTCCCACCCAGACCAAATAGGCCATCATGACAGTGAGTAAAACTTTACATTCAAGATGTCTGACAGTGGGGCATGGTGTTTGTTTGAGCACAACTCCCAACAGGGCCTTGTGCTCCACACACCAGAGCCCAGAGTCAGCCATCTTGCCAGTACTTTTCCACTCCCTGTGAGATGGGCATAGTTCAAGGTGGGCTTGATGGGCCATGTGGTAGGAGGACTGTTAGCTGTACCTACCTTCCCAGCAAACCCAACCTTACTTCTTGTGACTCAGCTTCCCTGTGAGTAAGTGAAACAGTGCTGGCAAGATGGCTGACAGTAGTGGTTGCTGTTTTGAGCATAAAGCCTTGCTGTGTTTTTTAGTAAGTTGGTACATGTCATGAAATAGTTACATATTACTCTGAGATTGCAGGTATTTTGTTTGTCAAACTGGCATACACATCAAAGGCTCATTTGCTTAATATTTTTATTGCTTTGCTGACAGTGATTTGTATCACTGTGTCCTTGACAGTGATGTCTGTGGCTGTGTATTTGCTATCAATATTGGCTATTTGAGTATTTACTCTCCAGGCTCTGGTACTCCTGATATTCCATAGACGCCCTCCGGTGGAATGATGGCCCACACCTTCTCCTCCCAGAAATTGAAGTGCACAGGTGTTGCAGGAGGACCACCGCCAGTCAGCTGACTCAGTTCATGCTCTTTGTTATTGAGCTTCTTGACCCTCCTTCGCACATCATAGTACCTGTTCCTGATATCTTCCATTGTGCGCAGGCAAGGTGCTTGAGCGTTCACCTTGTTGACAATCCTCTCCCACATCTTGTTTCTCTGGGACAGGGGGATCTGTCGGACCAAGTTGCCAAATAACTGTGACTCTACTCTGAGAATTTCATCTACCATGACTTCCAACTCACTGTCTGTGAACTTTGGATTCTTCTTTGGGGTCATGGTTATGGGTGGTGATGGAGATGGATCTGTGGGTGAGTGTGAAGGTGAGGGTGAGTGAGTATGAGTAAAGGTGTGTGCTTGTGAGTGTGGTATTTGACAGGTGCTAGTAGTGTACAGGTTTTGTGGTTGGTGGGTTGTGAGTGTATGTATCAGTGCAGTGTAGTAGTGGTATCTGCTGGCAGGTCTGTTGAATTTGCAAAGGATCATGGTAAGAAATTTGGACCTTATTATAGGTGGAGTTGTGGGTGTGTACATTTTCATTTATTTTTTGCCTTTGACAATGCTTGTTTGAACTTTTTCTGTCTGTTTCTAGTGTATTTTGTTGAGCATAACAGAAGCGTTCCGTTGACCGCAACGTATGCTTTTTCATGTATTAGCGGGGTGGTCCGAGTCTGTCCCATTCATGCATAGCTATGTTGCAGCGTTCGCGTATGAGTCGGTCGCGTCGGGCTCTTTTCCAGACGATTCGCTCGGACGGATTGATTTCCGTACGTGTCGGTCGTCCGCATTATGCTGCGTGCGAGTCGTTTGATTTTTGACACACGTTGCATCGTACTACGCCGGTCAGACAGCGCGCGTGATCCAGCGTCAAATCAGGGGTCGATAACACAAAAACGGGCCCAATACGCACTTACCCCACATAACCCGCTGAAATGACGCTGTATTTAAAATATCCTCTATATTCTCAATCAGTTTATCAAGACTAAATGTACACCAATGGAAATTAGGCGTTCATCATACAGGCTTATATTTAACACTCTAAATAAACTAACTAAGCCTGCGTATCTAACTTCTTTCCTCTGGTCGATGGACCAAAAGTTGAGAAGTTGATGGTAATAATAGTACTATCTATCTATCTGACTATCTGACTAAATAAACCACAAACTCAGTGTAAGGTTAATAGTGTTTATCACCAAATAATGTAAATGAAGCTCAACATGTACAGATTCACAAGGCAAACAATGCATTAATTAAAGAGAAGAGAACATACATTCAATGCAAACTGTGTCAAACTCATATCAAGTGAATAAATGCACATGAAGGAGTGGATAGGCGAAGAGACAAAAGTTTCAGAGAGATAATACGTTTGCAAATTAATATGCGAAGTACTGTTCATATAGCTAATACTAACCTAAAGAAAAGAGGAAATGCCCCCCCTGGCCACGGAGATAGTAAGGGGTCCCCTGAGACAGATTCAGGGAACAAAGATTAGATCAGGATACTGGATACGGGAACAGGAACATGAAACAGATTGGCCTCTATCAGCAAACCGACGGACAGCCACGATCTTCCCTATCTGGCTTCTTCAAAGGCACGAGCTACCTAACACCCCCCAGACACCCCAGTTATACTCTAAAAACCTAAATGTCCAACCCACCATTGTAACAACATTTTCAGAATCTTAGCCTCTCATTGGTCAATTCAGGGGGTGTTATATCACACCACCATAGTCACGATCATGTTTTTCTTAGTGTTCTTTGTTTAATTCACTCTTCCATTACACTATCCACACATTTCCTCGAGAAGGCAACATGTTTCAGTTTTTTCTACAGTTCATTATTCAGCAGTGCTGCTTTCGACGGAAGAAGTTTGTACACTTCCTTTTATTCCCATGGCCGTCTTTCCGTTACTTGGCAGACACGCAACATTCTTTTCCGAAGGTCAACAACATTTGCCTCCGCCACGTCTCTCCTCTCTCTGTCAGAGCTCGATTTTCAGCATTTATTTCATTTTTGTTCATCCTTAACCCTAAACATTCATGTATTTTTCACAAAATGTACCTCTCACTGTTTACCTCCCACCATTGCACGATCCCAATGTTATGTTTACCTAGCAAGAGCATTAATGTAAAAGCAGCGTTATTTTATTAATTTTAGAAGCAGAAATAAAAATCAGGCCTTGTCTTTCATGCATTAATCTTAGCTTTAGTGCACGCATGGCAAAGCATTTGCCCAATGTATTCGTGTTAGTGCATATTAATTTTTACATCACACAATTAGTAAATGTCACTGGGCGTTAATTCGAGCAAATTTTATATTCTCAAAACCCTGCTCGATCAATTCCCCCTTTGATGGCATTTTTGAGCCATCACAAAATACCCATCATACCAATTCCCACCTTTATTTTTATTTAAAGGTCTGTACTCTTTTCTCTCTTCATCATTCTCTCATCTAAATCTTTCATCGATTCATAATATTTTCTTCTCATGTCTTCTAATTCGATCTCATCTCTCTTTCTCTTTTTGACTTTCCGTTTGTTGTCTGATTCTATCATCTTCTTCTTTCCACATCTAGACTTACAACATTTATATGTCATTATTATTAACAATATTACTACAGCTATTGAAATAATTGGTATTATTATTTTTCCTAATAAGCTACTTCCAAATGTAGAAAACCATTTACTTACAGAGGAAAAACTCTTACCAAGTTTCTCCCAAACACCGTCAACCTCTAGTTGGATCAAATCCTCATGTAATTTCGTAATATTTTTAATATACCCCTCAAGATTCTTACTTTTGTCAGGGATATAAGTACAGCAGTGTTGGATATTCAACATGCCACAGACTCCACCCTCTTTTGCTAATAGAATATCAAGGGCAAGTCGATTTTGCAAAACCATTGATCTAATTGCAACCATTTCAGTATCAATCATTAAAAACCACCAGCGGTATCTGTTGATAAACGATCAACCACTGTAGACAATTTTCGAATTTTATGCGAATTTAGAACGACCCCAACTGAAGATATCAGTGCACCAAAAATATCACCTACTATTTCTGAAAAACTTGCTCTCTTTTTTCGTGTTAGTCCATGCTTTATTTCATTAATTTTATTATTTCTATCTACGTGGTACACCTTGGGAAATACAATCCCAAAGTAACAATTACCATACCAATGTGCAGGCAACCTATAATAGGCACTTTTACTACACACATAATAAACTCCTGGAAAAACAGGATCAGTTCCTCCTTTCAATCCTCATCCGCAAGTTATCAAAAAAGTATGTTCACATTCACTAATACCGATGAAATAGTTATTATAGTTAGTTTTTAGTCTAAGCAAGCAAAGTTTCCCTTTATGATACCAATCCAGAGACATTGCAGCGCAAGTCTCACCTTTTTTGAAATTTCCCTCTCTAAAAGCCCACGGTGGTACACGTAACTTCTGTTCAGCAGCTTTTCTATGAAAATCCTGTCTTCTATCTTCTACCATATTAATAAAATCTTTTTCTACAGTTTGCAAACTACAAGTAAGATTATTTCTATGAGCATACACTATATCTAAAGTCTGAGTAATATGAAAAAAATCTCCCATGTATTCCGCTCTTCTACCACTATACACCTTATTCATATCTTTTCTAATAGGAATTTCTGAAAATACTAAATCCATGTTAGAATAATAGAACTCCAACTTTCCCGTCACAAAGAACAGGCTTGTTAATACACTACACGCCACACCATACGTTAAGGGTAAGTGATGGTAAGTAACTCCCTCCGAAACAGATGAAGGTAATTGCATGCACACGTAACAATCACTCACATTCATCGTGTCCACATACTCGTAGAGCAATTTCGTAAAGACATTTAACGAGAAATCATTAATTGATTTATCCTGATGATAAATACTTTCATCTATCTGATCCATATTAGTATTAGGAGTCTCTTTAGTAACAACATTCGCTCTTTCACTTATTACATCATTAGTATTATTTTTGTTATTAGTCACCATTAGAACAGGAACAATGACAGTTAGTATTAACCACATTAACATTAGTAATAGGACACTACATAAGCAAGCTTTAATACATCTACGTTTTAGACTAGATTTTGGATGTTCAGTCACTGTAGCTTCTGCCATTTCGTATACTATAAAAACAAATATATAAAAGCTAGAAAAATATCAAAAATCTAAGAAAAAACTCGAATAACTTTCTAGGGACTCAAAAATCCATCACCAATTTTGTGTATCCAAACACTTCAAGGCTTAGGCTTTCTTCTTTACCCTCCCTTTTTTTTTTATAAGTCTTTCTCAAGTCTTCTTCAAGTCTTCTTGATCTTTCGATTTATTTTTTGACTGTATTTGTTGCACCTTATTCTTTCATAGTTCTCTTTAAGGTGGCTTCAATTTGCTTTCATCGACTTGCTCAATACCATTTCCAACTCTTTTCTTTATTTGATCAGTGTTTTCAATTTCTTCCAGTATCACATAAATCCGCTCTGGAGCTGTATATCTTTTGCTCAGAATTCTTACTCTTTTTGTTTTTCGCACTAATTCTGTCTCTGATTCGTCTTGTTCAGTTTGACTGGTGACCTCGTTTATCTGTTCTGGTTTTCTCTTTACAAGAGTGTATCTTAGTATTTTCACTCCACTTGACCAATTATCTCCTTTTCTTTCTCTCTTAGCTTGAACCTCTTCTTCACCTGCTTTTTCAGGTTCACAAGTTCTTTTATTCAACTTTTCTCTTTGTTGGCCTTGTTCTTTACTTTCAGAAACTTTCACTTTTTCTTGTTCAACAGCAGTCTTACGAGCCCCAGTAGCTGGTGCCCACTTTACTTGGGTTGTGCTTGGTTGTTCATCATCCACAGGCTCATCAGAATCTGTCAATCTAGATTCTTTGACTTCACAACCTCTAGCTTCTGGTTTCTTCTTTTCTTTGACCAGTTGCTGTTCACCTTCTTCAAGTGGACTTGGGACTCTTCTTGTATGATTTGCATGAATCCAGTTTGGCAAGCCACCACACTTCACTGCTGTCATTGTCACCAGAATAATCTGATATGGTCCGTGCCACCTGGGTTTTAAACATGACTTCCTCATGTGTTTCTTGATAAGAACCCACTCTCCTGGACTCAAATCATGTGCTTGATCCAGCTGTGTTGTGGTTGCAATTTCTCCAACCTGGTGAGACACAGAATGCACCAGATCAGCCAATCCTTTGCAAGAATCAAGCACTAGATCATCAGAAATATTCATCAGTTTGTTTGCTGGTACAATTGCTTGTCTCATTGCTCTTCCCATTAGGACTTCATGAGGACTCAATCCAGTCTTTTTATCAGGAATACTTCTAAGACTCATCAATACCAGTGGTAAAGCATCGGGCCATTTCAGTGTTGTGGATGCACACACATTTCCCAACCTAGATTTTATTGTGCCATTTATTTGTTCCACTATTCCAGAAGCCTCTGGTCGATAGCAGCTTTTGCTCAATTTGTAATGCTGCACAAATCATCCGAATTATCTCATTATTGAAATGGGATCCCCTATCTGTTTCTAAAGTGACTGGAAATCCATACCTTGGGATCAATTCTCTCAGAAGCAGTTTAGCTACGGTAAGGCTGTCATTTCTTCTTGAGGGTTAAGCCTCTACCCAACGAGAAAACAAACAGACAACAACCAACACATATTTTAGTCCGTTACATGGGGGTAATTCAATAAAATCAAGTTGGAGCCTTGTAAATGGTTCTGCTGCTTTCCCAATTCATCCCCAACTGACAACTGTCTTTCTACCTGGATTTTGCTGCTGACAGGTGAAGCACCTCTGGCACAGACTCTCTGCAATGACTCTGAATTTAGGGTTATACCATGACTGCTTGAAGAGCCTAATCATTGCATCTCTTCCGACATGTGTAATTCCATGATTTACCCTTGCCATTTGGGTAAGTAAACAATCTGGCATGACTGGCCTCTCATCTGTGTACACCCATACTTCATCTTCTGCTCTCCTTGTGCAGCCTGATTTTATCCAAAGCTCTTTCTCTTCGTCACTTGCCTCATCCTGCAACTGCCTAATTTCATCCCAAGTTTCTAAAGAGGAAAACATCAAGTGGCAATTGGTATTTTTCTTTTCCACCCCTCTGTTGATGGCAATTGAGTTTTGTGCACAGAAACGCGCTACTTGATCTGCGTATCTGTTACCGTTCGTTACATAATCATTTCCTGAC
The DNA here is from genome assembly GCA_963921515.1 of Calotriton arnoldi. Lineage (NCBI taxonomy): Eukaryota > Metazoa > Chordata > Amphibia > Caudata > Salamandridae > Calotriton > Calotriton arnoldi. The sequence continues at coordinate 165,080 of CAWUFW010017385.1, forward strand.
TTATGTGCAGAACATTTGACCACTGCAATCCTTTTTGGCAATTGCAGGGCATCCAATAGATCTTTCAAATTTTTCCCATTTCTAATAGGAGAACCTGAAGAATTCAGAAATCCCCTTTGCATCCATAGCTGCCCAAAGTCGTGGACCACCCCAAAACCATATTGACTATCCGTAAATATGGTTATTCTCACATTTTTGCCAATTTTGCAAGCTCTAATCAGAGCAATTAGTTCAGCAATTTGTGCAGAATTTACCCCAATTAGACAGGATGCTTCTAGAACTGCAGCCACTGTACATACTGCATAGGCAGAACTCAATACACCACTTTCATTTCTCAGACACGATCCATCAACAAACATCACACTATCTGATTCTTCCAGTGGCGAGTCTTTGATGTCCGGCCTTGGTTTCGTACACAACTCTGTCACATCCAAACAGTCATGATCTGCTTCCTCTTTTACTTCGTCACAAAATGGACTAGGCAACAAGGTTACTGGGTTTAGGGTCATACATCTCACCACAGTCACATTTTCAGCACCCAAAATTACTCTCTCATACCTAGTCAGCCGACTATAAGTCATGTGCTGAGTACGCGTTCTTGTCAAAAGAATCTCAACTGAGTGTGGCACATATACTTTAACTGGATGTCCCATTACAATTGCTTCACTCTGTTCCAAACTCACACAAGTTACAGCAACTGCTTTCAAACATCCCGGTAACACTGCAGCCACTGAATCCAAAGTAGCAGAAAAATATGCCACTGGACGTCGTGCCATTCCATGTTTTTGAGTCAAGACTGATAACGCACACCCATCTCTCTCACAACAATATAATGCAAAATCCTTTCCATAGTCTGGCATTCCCAATGCGGGTGCTCGACAAAGACTGTCTCGCAACTCAATAAAGGCTTTCCTACTCTCGTCATCCAACTCAATCGGATCAGTCACATCTTTATGTGTCAACCTGTTGTAAAGGTTTTGCAATCAGTGAAAAGCCACTGATCCACTGACAGCAGTATCCAACCATTCCCAAAAACATTTGCACTTCTTTCTGAGTCATCGGAGGGCTCATCTGCTGAATCACATTGATCCTTTCTGGTGTCACTTTCCTGACTCCTTTCTCTATTTTATGTCCCAAATACTGGACATCCTGTTTACAAAATTGTAATTTTGCTGGTGATACTTTATGTCCACCTTTAGCCAAATGGTTCAGTAAGGCAATTGTATCTGTCACACATGCCTCTTGTGTTTTTGATGCCACCAGTAGGTCATCAATGTACTGAACCAAAACTGATTTTTCTGGCATATTCAAAGTCTCCAGACACCTTTTCAAAATCTGATTAAAAATCGAAGGACTCTCTGTGTACCCTTGGGGAACTCGGCATCATGGCAAAACACGGTCTCCGAACCGGAAAGCAAATAAATACTGGCTATCCGGATGTAAAGGAATTGAGAAAAATGCTTGACACAGATCAATTACAATATACCATTCTTCATCACAAGGAATTTGATAAAGAATTACTGCTTGATTTGGTACTATTGGACAACATGGTATCACAATCTTATTGATCTTAAGTAAATCTTGTACTATCCTATATTTTCCATGTGGCTTTTTAATTCCCATAATAGGCAAACTACAAGGACTGCTCAGTATTTCTCTCAGAATACCCTGCTCAATCATTTGATCAATCACAGGAGAAACTCCTGCTATTATCTCGGGACTCATCTTATACTGAGGTGTGTTCGGATATGTCACACCAGGTTTTACTGTAACCTGAATAGGATCCACACCTTTCATCAACCCAATTTCTTTTCCTGTAAAGTCCCATACATCGGTCCTTACAGAATCTCTCAGCTCCTCAGGCAAATCTTGTTCAGTGAGAAGTGAAAACAATTCATCCACTTCTGTCCCTTGCTTCACTAACATCATCTTAAACGCTACATCCTCATCTGGTGTTTGGAAAGCAATACCATCAGGTGTACAATAAATGGTACAGTTCATCTCACAGAGCAAATCTCTCCGTAAAAGATTTACCAGACTCATAAAACATACCACGAACCGATGCATGTCTCTGAATCTTCCAATATGAACCTCTATTGGCTTTGTGATTGGAGTCTTAATATACTTATTAGATACTCCTACAACTTTGATAGTTTCTCCCGAGAGGGGTAGGTTAGGAATTTCTGCTGCTACCTCAGTAAAACGGGTAGCGCCAGTATCCATTAGGAATGTAATATCATTACCTTCCACTTTTCCATCAACAAATGGACCTGACTGATCTACCTCTAGAGTTGCGCCAAGCACACACTCTTCCTCCCCCCTCAGGCACCGTCATTGAGATGAGTCTGAATCACTCTCATTGCATTGCAACAAGTATTGCGAAACAATTTGCACATTTTGATTCTTACCAACTTGTTCACCTGCGTGAAATCCAGTGCTTGCACTGTACTTCTGCACTTGAGCATTCACATTACTTGGCATAGGAGCTTGTGGCACCTGTAACTGTGGAGTAACTACCTGCTGCTGCTGTTGCTGTTGTTGAGTCACAACCACCTCATTCTGCATCTGTGGATTTAAATTTTGATTTACCCCATTATTCTTTTGAACAGATCTACACTCGTTTTTCCAATGTCCAAACTTTCCGCACGCATGACAAGGATATTTCTTTTTCAAATCATCTTTATTCATTTTCCCGCTACCTCTGCCACCACCAGATACCTGGCCATTCTGGTTCTGACCCTTCATCTGATAATCTGTTTGGGAACCATTGTTTGCTTCTTGCTGTTCCGATACCTTCACTTGTGCCCACATCATTTTCTCCTTTAACTTTTTATGTCTTGATTCAATATCATCACTACAATATTTAGCATATCTCAGAATCTCATCGATCGTCTTGCTCTGCCAACAAATCAAATGTTGCTGTATTATGTTACTAATCTCTGGTTTCAAACCAAACACAAAACGATATACAAAATGTCCCATATCTTTATCACCAATATTCTCAAATCCACTGTACTGTTTGAACACCTGTAACAACCTTTCATAGTATGCATGTACTGACTCCTTTGGTTCTTGTGTCGTCCTGTCTATTTTAACCCAATCCGTTTCCTTTGGAGTAATTTTACTCTTCATGTAAGTTATTACCTGATTGTACTTTTTCATCACCTCATCTGAAGGTGCACCTGTTTTTGGATCTCGTGGGTATTCTTCTTTAGGCCAATCAACAGTAATTTTACATTCAGTCCACAAATCGGCTGTATCTACAATCTCAAACAGACCATCAAGACCCTTCAACAAAACCTTTGAAACTTTCACAAACCTCTCTACCTGTTTGTACCATTCAACTGGTTTTTCCCTCAGTCTAGGAAAGTCATTATTAAAAGACAATATATCCTGTCTATTCCAAGGAACATGAACATATCCACCACCTGGAACTTCTCTCATTGGACACACCCTTTCAGTTTGTCCTGTCTCCCTCAACGGAAACAAAGACGCACTTTTATCAGTGTTCATTTCCTCTTTCTTTTTCACCCATCTACCTTTCCAACGTTCTACATCTCCCCATTTCTTCAAGATATTCATCAACTCTTTTATTTGCAGTCTTTTACCAGATGCATTCAAACTCTCCAAATCTTTTTCAGTAAAATCCAATCTATACGTTTTCTGTAACACCTTTGATTTCTCCATATCTATTCCATATTAACAAGCAGCCTCTGTCAATTTCTCATGAAGATTCCTTGCTCTCCAAGTAATATATCTTTACACAGAAATAACAACTACTCATCTCTGTAAGTACTTAATCTATCTGGACTTATTGCACCAATAATCATTTCCTCCAAATCCACTCTCAATTTACTCACATCTATGTTCTGTGGTTGAGGTTTTCACTTTTCCATTCCCTTTAACCAGTCATCTAACTCATCTGGCGAAGGACCCATTGAACTCCCTGATGCTGGAGTGACATTTTGCACTATTCTCTTTGGCTCTATTTGTGCACCTCTTTTTAGAGTTTAAGTTATTAACTCACAAACCAGAAGATCAATCAATGAGGTATTTGTCTCAATTTGTTCAGCTTGATCAGCTACTGTTACCACCTCATTTCTAACACCATTCACTGGAACTGTCAATGCATGTGCTCTTGATATATTCTGTTTATCTCCATACAATGGAACTATAGGACCAATTGTTACTGGTACTGTCAAAGCTTCGCCATTCAGACTCAATTGATTAATTTTCTGAGTCAACTCCTCTCTCATTTTGGTCAACAAATCCACTTCATTTTCTTCAACTACTCTAGTAACTACCAGAACTTGTGGAACCTGCAGAATCAGTGGAGTTTCCATTAATGGTGCATTCAGGACTGTCTCCTTTGGACTTTCTTGATATGGTGGAGGTCTTTTCGTTAAAATATCATCTAACAATTCATCATCAGAATCATTCGGGTCAAAATTTAATGCTGATGTCTCAACATTTTTCTTTTTCTCTTTACATTTGCCTCCAGTTGATTCTTCAGCAACTGAAACTGGATATAAACCTTCCGTTACTACAGCTCTCCTCCATCTCTTTATTCTTTCTTGCCAACTTTCAAAAGGATATCTAGACATTATATTCCGGTATCTTCTTCCACCCCGATACTTCTCTCGCTCAAACGCCTCATATTCCCATTCCTCAAGCGCTTCATACTGAGTAGGTCTAGGTCTTGGTTCTAAAGAATTCATTTGATCTCTCAGATTCTGTAGGATCCTTACATTAAATGTACCATGCTCTGGAAAAGCCAAAACACCATAATTTTCTGTATATCTCACCCAATTCTCTAACCAAGTACACGTATGGTAGCCACATTCTAACATCATAAAAGAAGTAGGCATTCCTGGAGGTGGAATAAGAATTGCCTCTCTAGTCACTATTGGTTTATCTTTTTTAAAGAAACTCTTTATCTTATTAATCAACTTCATTTTTCTGACTCTTCATGCTGAACACAATTTCAATAAACCAACAACAAACTCTTCGTACTTCTGTAATTTCTATTTGTTAATTGATCGTCCAATACCAGCGCGACTCACACCAATCAACCAATCAGAACACCACTACGTAAGCAAAATCTCGACCAATACAAATGCAGCTCACAAGAATCGACCAATCACCATCCTCTGCTACCAAAAACTGATCCAGCATCAAATCAGGGGTCGATAACACAACACAACAACGGGCCCAATATACACTTACCCCACATAACCCGCTGAAATGACGCTGTATTTAAAAAAACCTCTATATTCTCAATCAGTTTATCAAGACTAAATGAACACCAATGGAAATTAGGCGTTCATCATACAGGCTTATATTTAACACTCTAAATAAACGAACTAAGCCTGCATATCTAACTTCTTTCCTCTTGTCGATGGACCAAAAGTTGAGAAGTTGATGGTAATAATAGTACTATCTATCTATCTGACTATCTCACTAAATAAACCACAAACTCAGTGTAAGGTTAATAGTGTTTATCACCAAATAATGTAAATGAAGCTCAACATGTACAGATTCACAAGGCAAACAATGCATTAATTGCAGAGAAGAGAACATACATTCAATGCAAACTGTGTCAAACTCATATCAAGTGAATAAATGCACATGAAGGAGTGGATAGGCAAAGAGACAAAAGTTTCAGAGAGATAATACGTTTGCAAATTATTATGCAAAGTACTGTTCATATAGCTAATACTAACCTAAAGAAATAGAGGAAATACCACCCCCTGGCCACGGAGATAGTAAGAGGTCCCCTGAGACAGATTCAGGGAACAAAGATTAGATCAGGATTCTGGATACGGGAAAAGGAACATGAAACAGATAGGCCTCTATCAGCAAACCGACGGACAGCGACGATCTTCCCTCTCTAGCTTCTTCAAAGGCACAAGCTACCTAACACCCCCCAGACACCCCAGTTATACTCTAAAAACCTAAATGTCCAACCCACCATTGTAACTTCATTTTCAGAATCTTAGTCTCTCATTAGTCAATTCAGGGGGTGTTCTATCACACCACCATAGTCACGATCATGTTTTTCTTAGTGTTCTTTGTTTAATTCACTCTCCCATTACACTATCCACACATTTCCTCGAGAAGGCAACATAATTCAGTTTTTTCTACAGTTCATTATTCAGCAGTGCCGCTTTCAACGGAATAAGTTTGTACACTTCCTTTTATTCCCATGGCCGTCTTTCCGTTACTTGGCAGACACGCAATATTCTTTTCTGAAGGTCAACAACATTTGCCTCTGCCACATCTCTCCTCTCTCTGTCAGAGCTCGATTTTCAGCATTAATTTCATTTTTGTTCATCCTTAACCTTTAACATTCATGCAGCAATATAGGCCCGTACTTGTTTCTAAAATGAATGAAAACATAGACATTAATTTTCACGAATTGTTCCTCTCACTGTTTACCTCCCACCATTGCACTATTCCAATGTTATGTTTACCTAGCAAGAGCATTCATATAAAAGCAGCGTTATTTTATTAATTTTAGAAGCAGAAATAAAAATGCGGCCTTGTCTTTCATGCATTAATCTTAGCTTTAGTGCACGCATGCGCAAAGCACTTTCCTAATGTTTTTACATCACACTATTAGTAAATGTTACTGGGGCGTTAATTCGAGCAGGTTTTATACTCTCAAAACCCTGCTCCATCACACATATGTGTCGGTCGGAAACCATTCCCGATCTGCGTCGGTCGGAAGGCTTTCTGAGCGAGATCGGAATCAGGCCCTAGGTGTCTTTCAAATGTTGAATGCAAGAGCATTAAAATTCTTTCATGAAGCTGCAGTTCCACAAGCCATTACTAGATGTCTCTTTCCTGTCAAATGCAAAAGCCTTGACATTTTTACATCAAGTCACAGTTTCACTAGACATTCCTATGGGTCTCTATCGAGTTAGATGCAAATGCATTGAAATTCTTATCTGAAGCTGCAGTTCCACTTGTTGTCAACAGAGGTCTAGCTCAAGTCCGAATCAACTGCTTCAAAAGACCTGTACCAAGCTTTGGGGGTGTGGCCTTAGTGTATACATTTGCATACACACTCTTGCTATTTTAATCAATTGTGCTTGTTTTCCATGGGATTATTTATTTGCCAAAGCTGTTTCTTAATAATGTGTTGAAATTACAGACTTCAACATATTTCATGATTTTGTTTTCAGTTATGATCACACCATACTATTTGTAAGAACTTTAATCCACTGGTAAGTACAATTAGAGGGCTGTTTATGTTTCTGGGGGCGTAAGCTTTGTTTTTGATTTGAAAGAAGTGTGGTTTTGCATTAAACATGGGTGTAAAACTCCACTCCGCTCGCAGAGTTTGCGGATTTTTGGCAACTCTGCGTTCCGTGTAGAACGCGTAGCTGCCGGAAAACTCCGCTCTCTGCAGCAGAGCTGAGGTTTTTTAGTGTTCGCATGCCCAAAATGCATTTTTGCACGCGTGGTGGCGACTTACCAGGTGCCTGCGATCGCCAACGAGATTTCTCATCCGTTCGCGAGTGCCACGAGACTTGCTAGGTGGCCGCATGGTCCCGCGAGAGTTTGCGATCGCGAACAGGTCATAAGGGCGCGCCATTGGACTTCCTGCAGAAGTTTTGTGAAGATTGCGATCCCGAACAAGCAGAATATGCAATCTGGAGAAGGTTCTCTCCCGAGCAGCATCAAAACCTTCTCGAAATAATTATTTGGATTAAAAAAACTCCTCAGATTGACATTTGGCTGTACTTTTTTGTGCAAAGAGTCCTTTTTCTTTTTTTAACTTTTTTTTTAAGAGGCAGGAAGTGCCCCAGAGTCTCCAACTTCCTGTTCCTGTCCAGCAGGCTCCTCCCAGTGCTTTGTCCATCTCCTGTTCACTTTTCATTTGGATTTGGAGCTGGAAGGATCCCTCTTTGTGTATGCTGCATCATATATCATTGGATTTGAGGACTTTTGAATATGAGATTTCACAAGTAAGTTGAAAATTGGTGTTGTTTGCTTGATTGGCGCATTGCACCTACTTTGTTTGTACATTTCATTGTTTTTTTAAAATGTATTTTGGTGGGTGGCCTGTAGTTTCACTAGGGGCCTAGTTGTTTCTTTGTAAGTAATTTTTCTCCTTTTATAAAGGAAACATGCACAGTTCACTACATTTTCTCCAACTTTTGAAATCAATTTGCAATATTTATTTAATTCACTAGCCCAGTAGTCTGCCAATAGGCATTACAGCCAGTAGGCACAGAGCTACTCATGGGTGCATGAAACAACTGTTTCTGTGGTGTCTGTTGAATTTAAACATCATTTAGGGCATGGATGGCAGTGGATTGAAATGCAAAATGTGTTTTTTGTGGTATTTCACTTTCTTTCATGTGTGTTAAATGCCTTTGTTGGATGTGTGTGGTTGTTGTGTACCTTGCAAACCTTTTTTAGCCCTGTGGATTTTTGTTTTCGGCATTGTTGCAATAAAGCTGTGTTGTTTAGCATTCCTCCTTTGTCTGGCCAGTGTGTGAATGTGTTTGTAATAGTAGGCCAGCATTTGCCTTGGCTGAGCCTCTCTGTGTGGCCAGGGGCCATTTTGTAAAGTCTGTGTCCATATAGGCCTGCTTGAGTTCATTGTTATCCTGGCCTCCTGCTTGTTGTTGTTGTGAGTGGCCATGTGGCTGGTGGCCATTTTGTGGTGGTGGTAGTTAGTGTGCTCTTGCCATAGACCTGCATGTCTTCTTTCCTTTGTTCCTCTTGGCTTATTGCTTCTTGTTGTGGTAGCCTGGCCATGTGGCTTGAGGCCATTTTGTGAAGGCAGCCAGTGTGCTTTTGCCATATGCCTGCATTGTCTGTCTTCCCTTTCTTGTTGTTGTGGCCTGGCCATGTGGCTGGTGGCCATTTTGTGAAGGCAGCCAGTGCGCTTTTGCCATAGGCCTGCATTGTCTGTCTTCCCTTTCTTGTTGTTGTGGCCTGGCCATGTCTGCTTTTGCCATAGGCCTGCATTGTCTGTATTCCCTTTCTTGTTGTTGTGGCCTGGCCATGTGTGCTTTTGTCATAGGCCTGCATTGTTGTGGTCTGGCCATGTGGCTGGCGGCCATTTTGTGAAGGGGCAGCCAGTGTGCTTCTGCAGTAGGCCTGCAAGCCTTCTTTGTGGTGGCCATGCCTGCTTGCTGGTTGTTGTTTTGCATGCAATTTTTTCTTCTTTTATCCAGCAAAAAATGTAGCACAGTTCACTACATTTTCTAATAAATTTGCAATATTATTGATTTGAATTGATTCACTATGTGGCCAAGTCTGCCAATGGGTTTTCCAACCAATAGGCCCAGAGCTACTCATGGGTGCATGAAACAACTGTTTCTGTGGTGTCTGTTGAATTTAAACATCATTTAGGGCATGGATGGCATTGGATTGAAATGCAAAATGTGTTTTTTTTTGGTATTTCACTTTTTTTCATGTGTTAAATAAATGCCTTTTTTGGATGTGTGTGGTTGTTGTAAATTGCTAACATTTTTTAGCCCTATGGATTTTTGTTTTTAGCATTGTTGCATTAAAGCTGTGTTGTTTAGCATGCCTCCTTTGTCTGACCAGTGTGTGAGTGTGTTTGTAATAGTGGGCCAGCATTTGCCTTAGCTGAGCCTCCCCGTGTGGCCAGGGGCCATTTTGTAAAGTCTGTGTCCATATAGGCCTGCTTGAGTTCATTGTTTTCCAGGCCTCCTTCTCGCTTATGTTGTAACTTGTCAGTGACCATGTGGGTGGTGGCATTTTGTCGTGGCAGCCAGTGTGATTCTGAATTAGGCCTGCATGTCTTTCCTTTGTTCCTCTTGGCTTATTGCTTCTATCCATTGTCAGCTGCAGCTCCCTGAATGCTGAATCTCATGTGATGCACAATGCCAAACCGGGTCCGTTACATTTGTATTTTTGTTGTTGTTCTTCTTCTTTCCTATCCTTCCTGGGTGCACTGTACACTAGTACACCAACCATGAAAGCCCTTGTTGTTGTCAAAGTCTCACATATGGCTACACTGTATTGTTATGTTTTTTTAATAACTGAGGTAATACATTTAATAATGTTAATAACAGTAACAAGTGTGACCACACACTAAGTTATATATTATATTTGTTTGTTTGTACTAGTAGTAATTGAACCACAACAATGAATGTCATGTTTCACTGATGTTCTTCTTTCTTCTTTGCTTTTAGGTGCACAAAAGAGGAGGAGACAACATCACCCATTGTACTGCCAGACAGAAATCCTGCTGTGCCCGATATCACGTAACGTGTGACCACAGACATCTCTTCAACTTGTGCCACTGCATGCTGCAGACATCTTAAAGATGGCCCCAAAGAAAGGTACCAGGTCTAGTACCAAGAAAGTTGCCAGTGAGAAGAAGGCACTGCCACTTAACAAGACCGGTTGTCGCCCAAGACCTTTTTTGGGAAACCAAAAATTGCGCCTTCAGCAGCGGTGTCTGGGGAGCAAGCTGGGAGCAGCACCCCCGCATCAGTGGACCCACCCCACCAACCTAGGCCCAAGCCCATGTCTGTCGCAGAGGCAGCCAGTCTAATCATGAGTCCAATGCCCACAAGCAGTGATGTTGAAATTGACTTATCGTTATCGCAAAGTAGTACCCAATCAATGCAGGACACTCAGATAAGTGGGCAACAACAGCCGCTATCACCCCCAATAGTAGTTGTTCCTCCCGAAGTAGGGGCAGTTCAGGAGATCGAGCTTCCTGCAGAGGAAGAAGAAGAGCAAGCCACTCTTTCAGAAGATCCATTGTCTTCCAGATCCCCAGCAAGGAAAAGGAGGATTAGTCTATCAACTTCTTCTCCAAGCCCCCTTCTGAAGATCTAGACACCACTTGGATCCCGCCTCAGTCTGAGTTGGAGACACGCCATGCCCATGAGACAAGGCTAGGGAAAAGGAACGTTCCAGAAAGCCTTAGAGTTATGAAGGTAGCTGTAGAAGAGGAGGATGATGCTGATGAGCCAGGCATCATGGACATTAGTCCCGCCCCAGTGGAGACCGACATTACCCCATCCCAAATTGCTGTGTGGGATGTGGCACGGATACCACCAACACAGATGATACCACCAACACCACCTCCAGCTTCCATATTTCATCGGCAGCGACCTACATGCACTACAACCACCTCAGTAGAGGTAGGTACTTCAGAGAGCAAAAATTCACACCCACCTACAAGTTCAGCCGACGTTGCAAGTGGCACCAGCAGCGCCAGAAAGTTGACTTCCCCAGTTTGGAACTTATTTTCAGTTAGCAGGAAGGAGGTGAACATTGCTATATGCTCCATTTGTGGACAAGGTCTTAGTCGGGGTAAGCTTGTTACAAACTCATCCTGCTGGACGTCTCCGCCGCCTTCGACACTGTCTGCCACCACACTCTACGCGCACGCCTCCACGACGCAGGGATCCGAGACAAGGCCTTGGAATGGACCACCTCCTTCCTCGCCAGCAGAACCCAGAGAGTCCGCCTCCCACCATTCCGATCCGAAGCCTCCGAGATCATCTGCGGCGTACCTCAGGGATCATCCCTCAGCCCAACACTGTTCAACATCTACATGGCCCCGCTCGCACGCATCACCAGACAGCACGACCTCAACATAATCTCCTACGCCGACAACACTCAACTGATCCTCTCTCTCACCAAGGACCCCCTTACCGCCAAATCCAACCTCCACGAAGGAATGAAGGCCGTCGCCGACTGGATGAAGAACAGCCGACTAAAGCTGAACTCGGACAAGACGGAGGTCCTCATCCTCGGCTCCAACCCCTCAGCCTGGGACGACTCCTGGTAGCCAACGACACTGGGGGCAGCCCCGACACCCACCGACCACGCACGCAACCTGGGAGTCATCCTCGACTCAACGCTCTCCATGGCCAAACAAGTCAACGCGGTCTCCTCCTCCTGCTTCAGCACCCTCCGCATGCTTCGCAAGATCTACAGGTGGATCCCGACAGCTACAAGAAGAACAGTCACCCAGGCCCTCATCAGTAGCAGACTCGACTATGGGAACGCCCTCTACGCGGGAGCCCCGGCCAAGCTCATCAAGCGACTGCAACGCATACAAAACGCCTCCGCACGCCTGATCCTCGACGTACCACGCCACACCCACATCACCCCCCACCTGAGGAACCTGCACTGGCTCCCCGTCGACAGGAGAATCTCCTTCAAACTCCTCATCCACGCTCACAAGGCACTCCAGAAGACCGGCCCAGCCTACCTCAACAGACGACTCTTTTTCTACGTCCCCAACCGCCAGCTCCGCTCCGCCGACCTCTCCCTCGCCACCGTCCCTCGCATTCGAAGAACAACCACCGGTGGCAGATCCTTCTCCCACCTCGCCGCCAAGACCTGGAACACCCTCCCACTTAGCCTACGACAGACCCAAGACCTACTGACCTTCAGGAGGCTACTCAAGACCTGGCTGTTCGACCAGTAGCGGCACCCCCCCTTTTTTTTCCCCAGCGCCTTGAGACCCTCGCGGGTAAGTAGTGCGCTCTACAAATTCATTGATTGATTGATTGATTGATTGATTGATTGATTGAACTATGGTACCGGAGGCCAAACAACCCATCTGAGAAAACACCACTTGATCCAGTGGGAGGTGCACCTTAGTGGCCAAAAAACTGCACGTGTTGTTGGTGGTGGGGATGAAGAAGAAGATCCGATCACGGTGGAAGGAGAAAAAGAGGGAGACATTTTCCCTGTTACACAAAGCAGCCCTGTCCCCAGCAGTACAGTGGTACCATCCACATCATCATCAGAAACATTGCAATGGCTCAAGAGTCAGGCTGTGACCCCATGGGGTCCCAGGCAAGAGAGTCCCACAATGAAAAAATGTGCGTTAAGCCTAACAACAACTGGCGTCAAGAAGTCACCTGCATCAGTGGCACCAGAAAAGAAAAAAATCCAGGCTACCATTCTCAGCATGTTTAGGTCGGAGGTGCAGTACGAGCTCATCCACCCAATGGTACGTTTGTGCAATGCGAAGCTGACTAAAATGTTAGCGCTGGACCTCCTCCCTTTTTCTTTTGTGGAAGGGGTGGGTTTTCTTGAATTTGTGGCAGCCATCTGCCTGAAATGGTAGGTTCCCAGCCAGTCCTATTTCGCCAGAGTTGCTGTTAGAGCACTACATCACGACATGCTGGAATTGCTTGGACAAGCTTTGCAGCAGAGTGCTGTTCACACTATCCACCTGACAACAGACATGTGGACCAGTTGCCAAGCCACTGATTACATGTGCATCACTGCACACTGGATCTCTTTTGTGGGGGTTAGAGAAAAGATATCTGCAGCAGGTGTTGTTGACACTGCTGAGATTTTTAATGCCGCTCGGAAACAAACAACTGTAGCCATGTTCTCCATGGAAAAATCTTATACTGCTGCAAACATTTTGGAAGACTTTGACAGCAAGGTCTTTGAATGGCTGCGACCAAGAGGTCTTAACATTGGTTTTGTTGTCACGGACAATGGCAGTAATATAGTTAAGGCCATGGCCGATGGTAGCTATTTCAGGGTCCTGTATTTGGCGCACTGCATTAACATCATTGTTCAAGACTTTCTGAAAAAAGAAGACCGAGTCAGCAACTTACTGACCTCCTGCAGAAGAATCTGCACACATTTCAGCCATTCTTTTAAAGCCCGGAAGCAGCTGAGGATCACTCAATGTGATAATAGAATGCCAGTTAAAGCACTCATCCAGGAGGTGCCAACGCGTTAGAACTCAACTTATTACATGCTTGAACGTCTGTTTGAGCAGTACAGACCAATCAATGAATATGTCATGCAAAGCGGGTATGCTACTGTGAAAGGCATGATCATTGAGATGGACTAATGGGGCCTAGTTAAATGCCTGACACAGATGTTACTTCCTCTCGAGGTCTTCACACGTGAAGTCAGCAAGGAGGACTGTACTATGGGCCAAGTTATCCCATTGTTGCACATGCTATAGGAACAGCTAAAGAAGGTGTCTGCAATGTACGCAGGTGTGGAGAAAAAAAAAGAAGCATATGAGTTGGTGGAGAGCTTAACCCTTCTCTTATCTGAAAATACAAGGGTGCAAAGAGGCATTGTGTCATCCAACCATTACATTTGTGCCACAATTCTGGATCCACCGTACAAACCATTACTGCACACTTTCATTCCTTTTTCAGACGGGGATGTTGCCAACTACAAAACTTGGATAGCTGTGGAAGCCAGTCATCTAGAAAAAGAACTGGCGGGAATTAGAGGCCTGCTACTCCAAGGCACATCAAGTACTTCAGGGCAGCCGGCTTCAAGTTCAACTTCAGAGCCTAAGGGCAGTGTGGTTAGCTCACAGCAGCCAAAACCACCAACAACACCAAGAGCAACATCAACAACAACAACAACAACAACAGGAGCATCAGCCCTAAAATCGGCACAGGAATGGTTTCTACAGCAAGGGCTTGAGTCCAGTGCTGAGGCAAAGGCAAAAGAGGCCGAGCAAAGCAGAGCACCCCTGAGCATTGAGCGGATGGTCCATGCCTATCTGGATGACCCAACAGAGGTCTACTTTGATCAAAACCAATTGCTGTATTGGTATGGGAAAAGGCGCCAATGGCCAGTGCTCAGCAGGGTGGCGATAAACTATCAGGGTTGTCCTGTCACAAGTGTCTCTTCTGAGCGTGTTTTCAGTGCTGCTGGTGCCATCCTGACAGTGAGAAGGACCAGTCTCTCTCCTCAAATCGTGGAGAGGTTAACCATGATCAAAATGAATCAGCATTTTATACCACCAGATTACACCATACCTGAAGTAGCACAGCAGGAAGATGATGATGGCGACTCAGGTCATGGAAGTAGTGTGTTAGGTGACCTACTTCTGGGAGAACCACCAGAGTTTGAGGATGAGCTCTACTTCCCTGACAACTAGGCTCTTTTAATTTCCAGTTACTTTCTTTCTTTCTTTGATGCTCGCAAAAAAATAGGTATAGCTAAGGAACATTATTTACTTTATTATTTATTTGTGTGTGTGACTGTCTTTTTGGTTCACAAATCCATCCCCACCATCTTACTCTTTTTATTGCCGGACAGAGTTGCAACTGTGTGCAGTCAATAAAGAAGTAAAGCCCACTCCTGACTCGCCCAAAAGCCATTTCTCTGAAGCCAGACATTGGATATAGAATTCAAACAAATGTGTGCCTTCCTCCAACCCTGGGCCCTAACTATCTATATATCCTTTCCTAACCTAGTGGTACTGCCCCGGAAGAACAGGTAAATGATGGCATGCATTGCACGATGAGTGATTGTTGTTTGTTGTGAATGTCTATTCTACAAAGGGACACAAGTCAATCTTCCCCTTCTTGTTATTCAATAACAAAATTGTACTACTACAGGCCGATCCATTGCATTTTGAGTCGGGAGTGGATGAGTCTGGAAGACTCACTCGGGAGTCGGACACTGTTGGTACGGACTCAAAGTTGGACACCATGACCACCATCCTCACAGTCAGAATCAGGTCAGGAGGATCAGAGATGATTGATGGAATAACTCAGGGCCTTGCAGCTTGAATGGGGATCAGATGTGGTTCCTTCGTGTTCGTTCTACATTGCAGCGCAATTGGGCGGAGCGCAGAGCAAGCGTGCACGCCTACAGAAAGTGGAAGCAAACAGAGCACAATAAATATGCAATACAGAATACATGGAGTACATTGGTGTGCATCTCACCACCCATGATATGCATAACTCAGGGCCTGCCACCAGAAGATGATGGATTTTTTCAAAGTCACTGAAACCAACCGATTTGGATGATTGATTGTGACTTTGAAGTGGCCTAAAGGTAAACAACCACAGAGACCAGACCTACATGTCTGTGTAGTGGTGAGGGGCTGTGAGTGTGGTGTGACTGACAGCAGTGCATTTATTTTTTAAATCATTTGGAAAATGCTATGTTGCTCTGTGTATACTATGTATGTGTGATCCTTGCTGCCTGGCTCAAACCCGAAGCTAAGTGGAGTTTGGGTGGGGGTGGCCTGTTGTTGAAGGTAACTGCCGTAAACAGAGTCTGATTTAACCATGCTGCCTCTGAAAGTCTTCTTGTTGCACTCCTCCTTATGCAGTTTAACTTATTTTTTCTCCTTGATTTTTAATATCCTTTTTGTTTTTCCATCTATAGGCCCTTTACTCTGCGCCATACTGGAAAAACAACTCACCATACCAAACAGCATCCGCCAGGCACCCAAGATTCATGGGCAGACAGTCCAATAGGAATGCAGAGATGCAACTCCCAATTTATACAGTATCTTTTTTTTCTATTCAATCATTATGACTGTGTGTGTTGTTTGTGTTTGCTTTTTACTCCTTCAGATCATTTAATTGTATGTGCTATCTTTCTAAACCCGGTACAACGGAACATAATTATAATGTATGTAACTTGTGTCTGTCTGGGGGCAGACAGACAATGGCATAATTAATATATTTCCCTGTACTTGTCTAGTACCACTCATCATCATGCATGGATTTCCTTTTCCTCCCATAACAGATTTATGATGGTCGGCTGCCAAGATGAGTGTTGTCCTTGTGTAGTGTTTGTCTTTGTCAAACCTTTCCCTCAATCCCCCTTCCCAACCATTCATCAAACCCCTAACCCTCTTCCCCCAGGATGTGTGATTTATTGAGGTGTGACTTAACAATTTTTACACCATTAATTAATCACAAACTTGGTGGGGCGGATGTGGTGAAAGCAGCACAACAAGTCAGTGCAGAGTGAGGAGGATCTTATTCTTAACTAAGCTCATATAGCAAACACTGGCAGTATGTATTATACAATATCCACCCCAGCCAGCACAGTGTATGATATTTTTTTTCAGAGGAACATCTCATTGCCATCTTCATCATTCAGGCACTGTATTAATTTGCGTCTAAGCCGGTTAAGCGTGTCCACTTCGTACAGTTCGTAGTAGCTCAACATTGTTCTGATTAATTCAGTTTTTCATTGCTTATCATACTCTCTTCTTGTGTCTGAGACTGAGTCTGTTCTAGTAGTCTAGTCTCTGGTTACTGTCATCAAGCTTGCATATAATAATAACAGCATTAACCTATTTTTTTTAATTTCAGTTTGTTAACTTCCCTTTCGATGAACAGTCCCCACTCTCCGAGTCCTTATCCTACAGTTCTAGTTCGCTTAGGAGGGAGTGGAACCTCGCTTTAGTTCTGATGAGTTTACCTTCAATATCAAAAGAAACGCTAGCAATACATGCTGCTACTACTACTACCACCACCATGATGGCGCCTTGAGAAACCATGGAGCCCTCGCTTCATCTAATCAGGTAAGAGTAGTGAACTGTGGATCATTGTTGAACGGCAATCATTCTATACAATGGTAATTCCCCCCACCCCCTCTGAGTCCTTAGGGGTTAATAATATTATATAGTAGTAGCAGAGTAGACTGCAGAGACTAGAAGGAGAGAGTAGTAGGATAAGGGAGGGTATTGCATCACTATTTTGTTTACACTATCAGCAGACTTTTAAAACTGGCTGCGGCAAAGGCCGCACTGAGAAGTAAAACAAACAATCAATAACCCCACCACATTTTTTTTTAAATCATTCATAATCATAAAATGTAAAAGTATGAAAAGTTTATTATTCCCTGAACAAAATACCAAACCCAAAACTGGCCCACCCCTCACCCTAACCCCAACCAATGTCCAAGTAGTGTCCAAGAAATGTCCATAAACAAAGAAAAACCCAACAATACCCCAACTCCCACCCACCCACCCAAAAACAGATTTAAAAAGGGGCTGAAGAGAGCACTAACGGCAGCTTAGGAGCTTCTAGAGGTGCCTCTCCACCCGTTCCTCCCTGGCTTTGATATCCGCCAGCCTTCACATGATGCAGCGCTCATAATGGCGGAAATAATGGGGAGCAGCAGTGCTGGTGGAATGGTGGTGACACCGGCGGGCACCCATTGAATAGCAGCGACGGTGTGGTGGTGGGGTGGTTTTTGGTGCCTGGCTGGGGCCCGGGGCATCTGCAGCAGCTTCTGCCTCATCCTCTTTAGCCACCAGCCGCTGGTACTCGGCCCTGAGGGCCTCCATTTTCTGCCGCCGGGTCCGGGCTACAATCTCCTGCCTGGTTGGTGGAGCAGCAGGAATAGCTACATATCAAGAAAGAAAAAAGTCAAATTGTAAACAATGCTCTTAGCAAAACACATAGAAAATCATGCCATGGGTATGGAGGGAGGTGATTGATGATGGGTGGGTAGGAAGGATACATAATGTTGCGCTTGAAAACTACTGTGAGTCCAGGGAGGAGTCTGAAATACCACCTCCTCAGCCATTTGAATAAAAAAACCTTGACATGTACCTGGGAGGGAGCGAGTGACATATAAAATGAGAGGCTGCCCCCAGAATCTTTTCAAGATCTGGTGTCCCTGGCTCAGGTATTATGGGCTAGAACTTAATGATACACATTGGGGGTCACAGACTCTAATCACACCCCAGGAAGAGTTTGGCCCAAACATGCTTACACCCGTGAGAAGGAGGGAGGAAGTGCCCAATGAGAGTCCAGTGCCATGAATCCAAACAGAAGTATATTGATGCTGCTGGAAATGCGAGGTCTCTGTAAACAGATGAGAGATATGTATTGCCATGTGATCTTATGTGTGCCAAACGTGAACTTGATGTATATTGATAATAATAAAAATGTATCAATAAAAATATTTATAAAAATAAAAAACTCAAAAAAACCATTCCAGGCAAGTAAAGGTGAGAAGAACACCACTACAGAGGAGCACCATAGTTCCTTATTCTCCTTCCCAAGGATTCTTACATTCATCATTGCATTGTTTTTTGAGTATTTTATTTTTTATTCTTCACCCTTGGCTTTGCTACTCACCACCATTTAAGTTTTCTTTACATCCAAATTTCCAAACAAGGCTCTCTGTCTCACTCTAGTCTCATGATCTCAAGTACAAACCTTTCAGCAACATACATTTGTCATTTGCCCTTTACCCACCCATGTGTCCTTAAGTTTATTTCAATCAAAAGAACCACCACAGGATTCTAATCACCCACCCAGGCAGGCATCCTTTCACACATACACTTTCAGCCACTCAGGCAAGCTTTGTTCCTACCCGTATACTAACCTTTCATCCATCCTTTACCCACCCATGCATCCTAGCTATCAGCCACCTATGGTACTATTTATGCATCCGGCGCTTTCACCCATGCATCCTTCGCTTTCAGTCATATATAATACATTTCATCCAACCTTTCCCCATCCATCCTTCCCTTTTCCAACAACCCATAGTTCAAGGTCTTGTTCATGAAAAGTTTTCTGCTGAGTTGTAGATAGGAGCAGCCATTAGTTACTCAGCTCAGCTTCAACTCCTGTTGTTCACAAGTCAACAAGACTGCACCTTTACAGTGAGCTTATAATTATAATTAATTGTCAATAATAAACAAGCAATATGACTTACCACCACCCGCCCCTGTCGCTGGCTCAACCCCTTCTGCTGCCGCATCTGCAGACTGGCTGGCACCGTCTGTGCTGGCCCCGGCACTGGTAGTCGGTGCGGCTAGAAAAAAAAGATTACACATTTCTTAGATGCCAGATTCACCTCCCCCTATTAATTGTTTTATAGCAAAATAAAAAAATACCACACACATCATTCACTGCAATTTGGATACATTACAGACAGTATCTTCTATAAAAAATATCATGATGAGCATTTTGTTGTTGGAAAGTTTAAAAAAAGCCTGAAGTCAAGACAAGAGACAAGCTGTTAAGGAGTGGCTGGAGCTATTGATTGATGAATCTGATGTTTTGAGAAAAAAATAGCATATGGCCTTGGTTGGCAAATGCAATGGGGCTGTCTTCCTCGTACTTCCTCCTAGACATGGTGTACAGTCATCAGTTCAACAACTGCTTCTAATAATACTAGGCCTAGCTAATAAGAAGACACAACTTTGGGGTGTCCAACGTGACCATTGCCACTCTCTTGTTTTAGTGATTATAAGCCTTCTCATCTATTACATGTGAAGAATACCTTACTTGGGCATTGGGCATGCAATCTGCACAGCAGAGGAGTAGTAGTAGTAGTACTATGTGACCAATGGGTTCTCTGAGTCTTAGAGTACCACCACTAGGCAGTCCACAAAAGGGTAGAGGGAAAGCTGACTGAAAAAGCAGAAGAGAGGAAGCTACAGAGAGACTAGTAACTAGAGACAGTTTGACGTAAAGTAGAGAAACTTGAAATATAGAAAATAAGTAAATAGGATAATGCAGGGATAACAAGAATTTAAAAATGGATACATCGAAGAGGATTTAGAAAAATAATATATAAACGGTTAGATGTCCCATTATTCAAAAAGGAGCAGAAAAATTAGGTGAATAAATATATTAATGTTAACACCTGGAGGACTTACTGGGGCCAGCAGAGCCATCGGCCGATGAACTCCGGGAGGCACCTCCAGCTCCAGCTCCTGTACCCTCACCCACCTCAGCCCTCTTCTTGCCCTTGGATGCTGATGTAAAACATAAAGACAAAAAAGATTAGTGGTAATAAATAATATCTCCCCAAAATATATTTGACAGGCAAAGGCAATCGCAATAACATTGAACTTTTCTAAATCAGATCAACTAGTAGTAGTATATCGTGGACCGTCCTTTCCTATTCAAAATTTTCAAAACCTACCTACCTAGTCCACTCCCATTCCAAATTTAGTAACCTGCATTTTGGAATTACTAATAATAAATTGCAAAATTTCTGGATGTTTGCTTCTTCTCAAATCTCATTCGCAATCTCTCAGCCTCAAGTCAACCCCCTTTGATGGGCCAATGCACTAATCACTAAGGGTCTTATTATAATGATTACAATGATGCCGGGCGGACGCCATTGCGGTTCTGGAGCCGCCCAACCTTAGGTCAGCACCGCGGTCCTGACTACCGCACTAGTCTACTACGAATCAATGCGATCGCCCATATGCCATAGGGCGGTCGCAAACCTCCATTTGTCAATGGAAGCTTGTGTGGCAGGCGAAAAGGTCTGCAGCACAGGCTTCCATTGAAAAATGGATGCTGTTTTTCACAAACATCACTGCACCGTCCGTGTGGTATTGGCATGCACCATGCAGTTACGTAATTACAAATAACTAATTACAGAACGTCTTACATAATCATCACTAATCATATCAGCCCAAGCGAGTGGCAACAAGTACGATTCAATAATTAGGTTAGGTGGGTAGCGCCAAGTAATCTAATCACCTGTCTAGAATAATAGATCATTACATAATATTTGAAAACGTAACTTCCCTGCATGTAAGCAGCATGGTTTCTATTATTTGGGAAAAAAGTATTAGCTATAGCATAGAGCACACAAGTAATAATAAAAATTAATAATTTTAATAATTACGCACCTAGCCCCGCAACCTCAAATCCTAGCAGGTCCAGCAGGTCCTGCTCTCAGTCCAGGATGTCGGACCAGCGGTATGCCAACTGCTGATGGGTGCACCGGACCCCAGAGCAGCGGTAAACTGCCCAGTGCATCCTCGCCCAGCGCTGCTGGTGCTCGCACATCCTGTACCCGGACCCAGGCCTGCCGCCTGCTGCCAGGGTGGAGGGGAGGTGGCGCTGGATATAAAAACCAGTACTGCCACCTCGGAAAACAGGGCACGGGCTGCACCCCTGCCTGGCGCCGCCTTCTGCAAGGAAGGCGGCCACACCATAGTGTGCCCTTATCTGCCATGGGGCTGGGGAAAAGAGCAAAAAAAAGAAACGGGGAAAAAGAAGGAATGACTGGGTAGTAATAAGGTAGTAGGAAAGCTAAAAAATAAAAGTACAAAACTCACCAAAAACACACAGTAAAGTAGAAAATAAACACAAATACACACTTAGAAAGACAAAGGGTAAAATAATAAATAAAAAAGATGGGAAAAAAGTTTTAAAAGCCAAGGATTACAGAGATTAAGGAAGGATGAAAAAGTAGGCCCCAGCACCACAAACAGAGTAGGAAACAAGATGGCTGTGCCCATGTGCGACCGCGTGGTGCAATCTGCGTTGACGAATGGCGGAAAACGTCAAGCGAATGGGCGGGACAAGCAACTCCGCTCGCCTGCGGAACTCCTCGTAGCGCAGCGGATTTTTTTGCAATTTCGCGGTGTTACGCGTAGCGCCGCTACGTGAACTCCTCCCAGGTTTATTTTGCATACTGACAGTGCTAGCACAACACTCCAATAGGGGAGATGAAGTTCCACAAGTAGTTACTAGAGGACTCTTGGAAGTCAGATACAAGTATTTGAAATGTCAGTCACAATTCTATTTGGGGTGTGGTTCGATCCTAAAATTCTGCATACATTCGCTAGCCACTCTAATCACTTGTGTTCACCTTCAGTAAAATAAATAAATATATCAAAGCTGGTTCATAGTGAGGAATGAGCATTGTAATTTACAATAAATGTTTTGAGAGTTATGAAAGTAGTTGATGTAGACCCACTATACATAGGGACTGTCAGTCATTGGGAAGAGCAAGTGTCTAACAATTTCTATTTTGAGGAAACAACTTTTTTGGTGTATGTGCACACGCGCAAGGGAAAATACAGTCCCACAATGTGAAATTATCCTATGGCTGGAGCAGGCTGATCTGTTGATCTAAACCTTCTGCTGGGGTGGGAGGAAGTATAATTTGAGTGACATGCCAACAGACTAATGGCAAAAGGGTGTTGCTTGGGAACCCCAATATGTGTGCACTTTTTTGTATAATATGTTTTGGAAAGCATGAGGCTGGCAAGACAGCTAAAGCTGTCTTTAGGCCAGACCTAAAAACGAATTCACTGTTCTGCTGCCACCTAGAGGCTCTGCTTAAAACAACATGTCACAGTTGTACTCAAATTCATATATTGGAGAGTTTTTTAAACACAGAAAACATACATATTTGTTCCTGATATCTCCTCCCCTATTTTTGTGCTATTGTGCTCATTAAAGAGTTTTTAACTAAATAAGGATGGGATTCATATTGAATGTTCTTCTTAACTTTAATATTCCATTTTCAGTGGCGTGCATTCCCTAGATGCACTTCTCTGAGTGATGACTTTCTGCTTCTGCCAAGACACCTAGGGTAAGTCTATGATGCCTCACTAAAACATGCTTTTACTTCTGAAGCACTATATTACTTTAACGTTTTAGGTGTGCCACAGCTTTTATCAAGACTAAAGCCACTTTTCCATAGCTTATGTCAAGAGTGAAACCACTCTTCCCCCTATTTACCAATCCAGATCCCTACAATAGCGCAATGTGTAATTCATAGTGGTATATTAAAGACTCTAAATCCTATTTCCAAATTTTTGATTCACACAGTGAAACATAGATTAAATATACCTTTTTACTATGGCATTGCTGAATATTTATAAATTAAAATTTCTTTTATTGCCTTGCCAAACTAGTTTGAAAATACGTATCAATAAAATCATTTCAGTGGAAGTGTGCGATTCCAAAATCATTCAAAAATATGCATCAATATTATGTTTTTCAGCACATAATTTATTGATTTATTTAGTCATTGATTCATTTAATTTTGTATTGTGTATTGTATCATCATACTATCTGTAAGCCTGTACAGTGTGCAACATAGTGGGTGGTAAGATTGGTAACTATAAAATATTTGTGAGATTTGTTAATTTTCAGATGCTCAGCCATCACCAGGAATGACCTTGACTTCAGCAGCGATCATAGAGGTATGCTGGAAGAAAAAATATTTTACAGTGAGGTTAGGATTTTGAATTAAGGACCACGGGAAGACATAGATTTTTATTTTTTTATTTATTTGAGTTTTATATAGTGCTGGCTAGACCCGGAGGTATCAGAGCGCTTTACATAAGGTTCCACAAAATTACATCAGTTACAAGTTACATCAGTTACAAGAAAACATTTCAAGAGCGTCGGAAGATGAAATAAATGGAGCTTAGAAGGGAAAGGGGTGGGGTAAAGGTGTAGGAGGGAGAAAGGATGGAGATAGGATGGATGGAGAGACGAAGGAGAGTCTGCCCAAAGTCCGGCTGGGTAGGTGACGGCCGAGGGGAAGTCCACAGCCCATCTCCTCTATAGCTATCAGGTAGCTCCACCGGGCATCAGTCAAGCGGCTAGGTCTCAATGAGAAAACAATTAGAGAGCAAAGAGGAGGGATAAATGGAGCATAAAGGAGAAAGTGGGTGGAGTAAAGGGGTAGGAGGGAGAGTACGACGGAGAGACGAAGTAAGGTCTGCCCAATGTCCGGCTGGGTAGGTGACGGCCGAAGGGTAGTCCACAGCCCATCTCCTCTATAGCTATCAAGTAGCTCCACCGGGCATCGGCCAAAAGCTAGGTCTCAACGGTCAGAGGTAGGTTCACAGATTCGGTATCCTGAAGGGTAGGCCGGATGGGGGATGTGATCGAGGTCTGGTCAAAGTCCGTTTTTTTCTCAGAGGAGTAGCACGACGTGGTTGGGGACACTGTGGCAGCCATCTTGGGGTCAGGCAAGGGATTCTGACCTTGGAGTTAGAAACAGCTGGTTCCCATTTTAGTCTTTCGCTCGAGGGGAGGGGGTGTTTGTTGTGCAATGGAGCATGCTTGAGGCCGGAGTCAGTGTCCGCTTGCCTCCCGAGGAGGAGAGTATTTCTGCGTTATAGCTGCCACGGGGAGAGACGTATGCCATAATAGGATCAGGCGGGGGACCTCTAGTATCCCACTCGGTTGCTTGTGATGCTAAACGAGGACTTCCCTTAAGGCCTGAGCTGTTGCTGCTATTTCAAACAAATAGGCTGAGAATGAAATGATTGTCTCCACATGTCCCCACTGCTGTGCTAGTTGATAAGATAACCCCAGCAGGAGCATAGAACCTTAGTGCTGCCAGGCAGATTCCTACCAGGCCACATCCCAGGTGGGCCAGGGGTATAGTCCAACCTTTCTTTCACATCATAGACTAAATGGAGACTAAAAGTGCTTTATTGCAGCTCGACCCTTCCAAGATGGCCGCCCCCACAATATAGCCAGCGAAGAGTCCTACCTTTCTTTTCACAGTCCAGACAATTAGGGCTTGAAGCAAAGGACCCTTGACTACTAGGGAAATCAGCAAATAGATCATCTAGCATATTCACAATTGTACTTCAGCCAATTGGCCTTACACTTTTCAGTATTTAGGTTTGAGAATCTTAGACATAATATTGGGTAAACATTTGCATTTTCAGAAGCTTCCTGAAAAATAAGTATTTTTATTGCATTCTCAAGGACTTTTCAAGGGAGAGATAGATTGTTCTACAACTCTTGACCTTCTACTCAGAAGGACTTACCCATTTGAACTTTGGTAATCAGATGGAGAGTATTGTAGCTAATTGAAAATGTGTTGCTTTTCTTTCTTATTTGATGTTTTTTAATACTGCTTGAGTTCTTTTGAATGTGTTTGATATAGTTATAATGTAAATCACAACAGTACACTTCTGGATAAATCTTCTGTTCCAAAATATAGGCTTGCTCTCTAATGCATTTACTAACTATTGATATTTTGTGACAATTCTGTTTGTTTTGAAATACAGTTCATAAAATGGATATCTCTGAAATGTTTCTAAACGTAAGCTTGAATAAACACTTCAGGAGAAATGTGGCCAGGCTGATATGAATCAGATGATATTTATCAGCACATCATTTTTTAATTGCTTATTTTTTGTATTTTATATCCCTCCTGCACGCCATCTATCAGATACCTTTTAGTGCTGTAACATGCGAGTGTTGAATTTGCAAGAAAAAAGACAGACTATCAGTGAGCAATGTAAGTGGTAGGACCTTGTTTCCATTTATTGCCTTACTCCAACATAATATACCAAAGCAGAGCCAAGGGCCAGAGGTCCAAACGATGGAGTTGGTAAAAGTCGTCTTTTACCAAATCTGTTCTACATTTGCCAACCTACCTATGTACTAATAGGTCTTTCACAAAATCTCAATTTGGAGTGGGTCACACAATTCGACCTACCTCATGAATATTAATGAGGTAGGTTGCAAATTGCACTCACAATGAATCACTACCATCACAGTGCTGAGGTCAGCAGACCATCATATGTGTGCTTGCTTTTAAATAAAGCAATTATTTTTTTGTTAAATCCATTGCACTTTTCTTAAAGGAAAACAAGATGCTTTAAAAAAAAAAAGGAAATTGTAACTAACATAGGAAGTGGTCCATGAGACCATAGCCTACTCATAAAAATATTTTTTTCAAAATTGCTAAAGGGAAGGTACCATGGGGCCCCCTTCTTTTGCAAACACCTTACGGCAACCTTTCAGTAGTCAGTAAAACATTAATACATCTCATTTCCATGTAGTATTTGGAAGATAAGCCCTAAAAGATGCCCCTTCCAATTACCAAATCAGTATGTAGTCGTAAACCCTCACATCAATAGTCGAAATTCTCAATCGCTCATTACACTCAGGAACTGTCCCAAAAATTTGGAAACATGCAATCATTAGATCCCTTCCTAAGAAACCACATCTAGACCCAACATTGCCCAGAAACTACCGTCCTATCTCACTGTTACCTTTCGTAGGAAAACTCCTAGAGAAATATGTAAATCAGGTGCTGTCTGCTAACTTGGAAGGCAATCATTGTCTTCACCCAACTCAGATGGGCTTTCGTGCTCAGCATTGCACCGAATCCATCCTCCTGGTGGCTACCTAAGAGCTTGAAACCACACTTGACCAAGATGGCTCAGCCGCAGTCTTGCTCTTGAATCTGAGCACTGTGTTTGATACTATAGATCACGTTATCCTTTTAAACAGGCTTGGGGGCGGTGGGGATCCAGAAAAAAGCCCTGAAGTGGCTTGCATCTTTTTTGAAAGACAGATCCTACTGTTATATCCCGCATAGAGGCCCTAATGTAGACCCGTTCATACATGCCCTAAAATGGACGTATTCATATTTACCCTAATATGGTCATATTCGTACTTGCCCTATTATGGTCATAGCCGCATATGCCCAATTATGGTCATAACTGTACATGTCCTAATATAGTCATGGGTCCTTATATAGGCATGATCTTTCACCTACATTGGTCCCAGCTAGTACACAACGAGCTCTGAGGGCTGAACGTTATCTATCCTGTGGTTTTGAATACAGCAGGGTTTTCCCCAAACACAGGCCCACACTGTACTCATTAATTATGCATGGCTTTCTAGGAATACACCACGTGCATAATATGTATGTACAAAGTTCATCCCTGACGTCTTCCTCATGTCCAATACAAACCATACTGAGGACCGAGACTCTTTAGGGTATAAATACATCATATCTTGCCCCGGTAAGACAGAGGGAACCGAGACTTCCATGCTGACACACTGACCAGAGATGCTAAGGCTCCTGCATGCAGTCGCTCCAGCTGACAGTGGTCTGACACAGCCCTTGCGGGGTGTCCAACTCGAGACCAGGACGGGGTCCCACACTCTCTCTATTCAGGTATGGGGGTTCGACTAAATCCTAGAAGGATTCTTGGCTCTTAGGCTTTTAGACCTACACATATGCTAGGTACACACAGGTACATCTAGTTAGGCATCAAAGGAGTACGCGCACTTGCATAATGCTTTTATATTCATGTATGTATTCATGATTATCGCAATATGGTAGAACTGTTCTATCCCTTTGCTTTTATCGTACTGCTGATAATATATCTCTGCTATTGTCTGCTGGTTGCCGCAGCACATATATTTTACACTAGAATAACAACTGTTCAATAAATACTTTTTGAAACGCCCGACTATTTATTCTGTGTAACTCTCTGAGACAAACCGAATAAGTGAGCACGAGTGACTGAGCGAAAGGTAGTACATTGTTTCCAAGATTCTGAGGGAATCAGGGTTGTCATGATCTAAGGTTGCCAGAAACTAATCTCTCCCCGATAAGAGGAGACACTAGTGGCACTGCGGGCTAGCTAATGCAAAACTAGGCTAACATATACGGTGGGGGTGCACGGAGTCAGTCTGCCACCAAGCCCGCAGTATATGTTATCCAAAAGCGCAGGTCCTGCAGGGGTACTATAGGAGCTACACGACATGGCGCCGCCATCGTTGGTTTGGTACTAATTTAACAGTAGAATCTGAGTAGTTCAGTCGTGCTATTCTCAGAGAACCTACTCACAAAACCCCAGAGACGTCTGGAGTTGGTGGGCACAAAATCTGCCGCAGCTGAGTAGTACGAGAATACTATTTATTGGCTGTTGGTTATTCAAGCTTGAAGGACATATAGTTCCTACAATTGTGCATTTACACCTTATCTTAAAAATTCTTTAACCTCCCTTCTTCCAATTAAAAATGGTGGAAGAAGCAAACGAAACAAGGAGAGTTGAAACAGACCTCTTCGGTTTAGGAGAAGAAGACCCTGAAGATGCAATACAAATTGCACCAAATTTCAGAAGGGCAGTCACCAAAAACTTCTAGAACATGGCTTAAGAGCCAGAGTGGTAATGTAATTTTCATGATTGAGGCACACAAATCTAATAAAACAGAGGTGTTCTATTCATGGGTTACATTCCCAGCAGCGAATCCAGTTACAGTTGTATTTCACTACTACCTAGAAGGTGAAACACCAGCGGACTATACTCATTTTGAGGAATTAGAGGTTACGCTCACTTACCAGGAGCATAATTACTGGTTTAAAGGCACCCTACCCCACGTACATGGAAGAGCAAGATTAGGCCCGCTCGGAGGAGCAAGAGCCACATGGCCCATATTAGCGGCATACACACCGCATCCTGATATTGGCACAATGCCACAGCCAGACTTACTCGTACAACACAGAGATTTAATTAAAATCTACAGCAACCTCACACAATTTGTGATGAGGACTTTAACAGTTCAGGCTGCACCAGATGCAGCACAAGATACTCCAGTCCAAGGCACAGTTAATAAAATAACTCCACAAACATTACACGCGATAATGGGCAAAATGCCAGCAAAACGCGAACAAATCCCATTCTGGATAGCTCAGAAAATAACTCAGCTTGAAGCAGTATTCCCGAATACTACCACCAGTGATAAACACAGAATTCTAACAATCTGCTTGCCCAAGGGTCTGACACCACAAGTAGAGGACTGCACCTCTTTGGGTTCAGTCTTTGCTGCCATATATACCAGAACACATGGTATCCCGTCAATAGCAGTAGTACCTGAAGTATTAAAACAGATACAAAATGAGTACGGAGCAGAGCCTGCCCTTAACTTAGGGATGAAGTTGCTAAACAACTTTGAACAGGTCTCAGCCATAATACTAGCTAATATTGAGGGGGAAGCAGCTTCAGTGGCGATCTGCCAACGCCTAAGGGAGTTCAGTCCAGTAGATCAACAACACGAGCTACCCAAAATAATTGAAACTGCATATGCAGAACTAGGCAGAGATAGTCTAGGTGGGAAAGCATTAAAACCACAACTGATGGGCAGTCCTGAAAAGGACACTACAAAGCAGACGCGTACTTCTTCTAAAAAGAAGTGGGAAAATAAATAACAACAAAAGTCTAAAGACAGCAGATCTCAGTCCAGAGGTAGGTCTCCTCAACAGGAGCCCTCTGAAAGGAGGTATAACCTCAGGAATAGGGATAATATTAAAAAACCTGACAGGTATCAGGATACTGATACTCGTTCCTCTCGTTCCTTTCAGGGTTCATCAAGAAACTCCGAGAGGGAAGGACGGTCAGAACACAGACAAGAGGAGCGTACAAAGTCCAGAGACACGCAACGCGCTGCGGTCTACGCACCTAAAAAAGAAGATAAACAAAAATCAAAACCTCAGTTCAAAAAGAAGAAGGCAGCAGGTCTCAAGATCAGAAATGCCCAGAATTCTGAGGACACAGCTTCTGAACGGGGAATGGGCTCTGACGATGCTAGACAGCGCGGCAGAAGTAACAATAGCTCGCCAGAACCTGAAGGAATTTCTGGACCAGCGGAGTTGAGTGAGTATATCACGGTGGAAACACCTGATACTCGGGTAAGTGTCACACATAAGTTACATGAGATAACACTCCTGATGGAGGGGGACAAACCCAGAAAAGTTAAAGGTCTCTTTTGGAAAAATCTGTCATCTGGTTATGACATTCTATTAGCAGAACAAGACTGGCCGCCAGCATTCGTCATGGAGTGCCCTAGGGGAGAAACGATAATTTTTCCAGCCTTTTCCGACGTCGTTCCCATACATTTAAAACATGCATATGCGCAGGAGTGGGTGGTTGCCCTAGCTCCAGCATTGTATAAAAATCATGTTGGTTGGGATGAGGAGTCAACCCACCACGTGATCCCGTTAAAAGTTTCCCCAAATGCCCAAAGGCAATACCCTATAAAGCAGGAAGCTAAGAAACAAGTCAGGGAGATTCTGGATCAACTTGAATATCAGGGGGTGATAGAAAATTGCACTTCACCTATGAACAATCCTTTGTTCCCCGTAGCCAAACCTGACAACACATATCGTCTAGTTTTAGACTACAGACATTTAAACACTTGCACAAAGACATTTGCAGTTCAAAATGCACACAGTGTTGCATTAATGAATAACATTGTGCGACAAAAATATAAAACAACACTTGATATCTCAAATGGATTTTTCTGCCAAAATATAGCGCCTGAAAGCAGGTATCTAACCGCATTCAGTGTGTTAGGGTCCCAATGGCAATTTTGCCAACTCCCCCAAGGGTATAAGAATTGCCCGGGGTTGTTTTCAACAAGGGTAACAGAGTTACTCCAAAATTTGGATGAAGAAGCATTGTCCTATGTGGATGATATTTATCTGACGGACGATGACTTACCGAGGCACTTGACCACGGTGAGCACCATTATTATGGGATTCGCCTCTGAGGGCTACAAATTTAACTTTAAAAAATCAAAGATTGCCTACCTCAGTGTCCTATTTTTAGGATACGAGCTGTCAAGTGAGGGAAAAAGCCTGGCAGCTAACTTTTTAGAAAAGTGTGCGCTGCTCCAACCTCCAAAATCATTAAAGAATTTACAATCAATTCTGGGATTCCTAAATTTTGGTCAAACATACATTTTGGATTACGCAGAAAGAGTAAAACCTTTCTACGACTTAATAAAACCTGATTTTTCAGTCAGACAATGGACACAGGAACACACAAATATCCTGCGTTCCCTACAGGAAGACATGATAGCTTCTAAACATTTACAGACACGCGTAAACGCACCGAACTTAGTGATCCGAGTCATAGCGGGTCAATGCGGGTACACTTATTTAACTTTTAATGAAGGTGAATCTGTACCAATCGCATACAAATCACACCTGTACACAAACACAGAAATGCATTTCACTTCAACAGAAAAATCCTGACAGCAGTGCAGACCGCTGTAGCAAGAGAAAGAGCTCTGGCTCAGGGAAAGCGCATAATTGTCGTGGACTCCCAGTACCAGCTTTAGAAGCTGTTACAAAAGCTAGCATTCCAAATGCTAAAGCCTTACATCCAAGATGGATACAATGGGCTAATTCTCTTACTGCAACGGATGTTGAATACAGAATTGATCCAAGTTTAAAAACACAGGCATTCCTGCAATACGAACAAGAATATCCTCTACCAAATGAAATTTTGCCTCTAGATCAGTATGAATACATTATTTACACTGATGGTTCTTCTCAACCAGCCATAGGGAGTAAGCAAGCTTACAGCACGGCGTGTGCGATTGTTAAAGGTCGCATGCACGATGGAAAGTTCCATCCGAGTTGCACTAAAACGCAATCTCTAGGAGACTGCACGGCTCAGTTGGCAGAACTCAAAGCACTTATACTGGCACTTATAAATACGGATCACGAATTTCCCACACTTTTGTGTGTGATTCCTTTACTGTGTACAGTCGTACAATGAATATCTACATCATTGGGAACAAAACGGGTTCAAAGAGGCAAAAGGTGGCAAAATTAAGCATAAAATGCTATGGGAACAGGTAGTGGAGTTGAGAAACGAACTACCAAGGGCTCACGTGATACATACACTGAGTCATCAGCGTGATGGCGTTCACGTTGAAGGGAATTCATTGGCTGATGAAGCCGCGAAGGGGGCTGTTCACACAGCCGCCGTAGCTGCAGTTACTCGTTCAAAGACGAGGGTAGACGGCGAGATTATGGTTAGAGGTGGGCGGAATTTGCGTATTCGTGCTACGCAAAGCTCCGCGAAATGGTAAAAAATCTCCGCGAGCACGCAAAAGTTCCGCGAACACGCGGAATTGCTTGTTCCGCCCGTTCGCGATGCTTTTTTCCTGTTCGCGAACGCTGTTTGCGTGCTCGGGGAGAAATATCTCGCGAACACGCATTTTGAAAGCGCGAACAAGCAAAAAATTCCGCAAATCCGCGGATCGCGGAATTTTTGGCAATTCCGCGTTCTCCGCAGAACGAGTAATTACCCAAATTCCGCGAGCGAAACAGAATTTACCGCCCAGGCCTAATTATGGTAGCTGTCAATGCTTCACGCAAAGGCAGCACAGCAGTACCTAAAAAATTCCCACTCAAGTACTCCTACAAGTTAGATGCACAAAACATTCCATATGCTCAGATTCCTGGAGTGGGGGATAGAGTAATACCAAATATGGATCGTAGGCAAGGCTTGATTTTAGCGGCACATGAGGGTTTGGGTTCTGCGCATACAGGCATTACAGTGACTATTTCTTTACTGAAACAGCGCTACTGGTGGCCAGGGTTAACTAAGCAGACCAAAGACTAAGTCTTGAAATGCGACATCTGTCAGCAGATGAAAGGCTCCACCGTAACACGCCTAGCAAAGACACCATTGCTGAAATCAGACAAACCTTTCGCATGTGTGTATTTGGACCACTGCGGACCCCTACAATCTGATGGGTTCAGGAAATATATCATGGTTGAAGTGGATTCCTGCTCTAGATTCCTATGGGTTTGGCCTCAGCGCTCGGCTGACGCTCGAACTGTTATAAAAGATTTGCGAGTCTTTATCGGCACATACGCAGTTGGCACGTTACATTCTGACCATGGTCCGGCGTTTAGCTCTCGAGCTTACAAAGAGGCCATAGAAGGAATGGGCGTAGCATTGCAGTACTCCTCTCCATACCATCCCGAGGGAAATTCTGTTGTGCAGAGGAAAAACTGGGACTTAAAGCAATCTTTAACAGCTAGGGTATTAGGCAAGGGCGGTAGATGGGTCGATCACCTTTATGGGGTACAGCGCGTGCTCAATAACCAGCCAAGAAGCTCTCTAGGGGGTGTCACTCCTTACGAGGTCGTATTTGGGACGAGAATATGGGTACCTGATCTTGATTGTGAAGGCACAGTGGCGGATGAAAAACCATTTGATATCCATGATTGTTTGGCTGTTTTACAGGATCTAAATGAATCCGGGACACAACAAAGTAACGTGCTCCAGAAACAGGCCGCCACTGAGGAAGTCAAGGCAGTAACAGCAAGGTCTATCTGGATCCCAAAAATCGGGGATCTATTCAGAGAGAAGATTGCTGACAAGAAATAATTTGGGCCATCTTACAGAAAGCCTGTACCGGTCCTTGCAATCCACAGCACAAGAACTGTACTTCTGCCGCCTCTTGCTGGAAAAAAGGAGAAAAGATTTGTCTCAATCGACTTAATCAAACCACACTATGTGGCTGATACTAAGCAGTAGGCCACGTGGACTCCACAGTAGCAGACGCCCTCCTCTCGCTACAATCCAAGAAGTCCAAACAGAAAGACTCATCACGTTTGAAGAGCCACCTGTACGGAATGAAGAACTAAGCAACAATGCTATGGAACTCATTCCACTTCAACAAGAAATTCATCTTCAAAATGAAAATCAACTTAACAACCAAGTTTCAATCAAACCTAATACAGACATCTACGTCAACATGCCTCGCCAAGAGCAAAATCCGATTTTAACAAATCCTGATGCAATTCCAACAATTGATCGAACTGCTTCTGGCTATTTCATGAACTTTGATACGTTTTCACTGGATCCAAGCGAGCCGGAACGACGCCAGCCAAAAAATCACTCCAACAGAAACTCAATGACTTTTTGAACTTTTTTAGAAAGACTTACCTGGTGTTACCTTGAATTGAACTATGGTATATCACTGGGATTTTATTTTTCATTTTCTGGCTAGGTTTAATTATAACTTTTAGTATGCTTATTAATGGACGATACCTCCAGCAAAGCTCTACAGCCCAAAGAGTTAATTTGATTTTAAAACCACACCAGTCTTCACATCGTGAACCAAGAGACTTGTCTTCAGTGAACATCACAGCAGTTCCTATACCGGACGGTATAGTATGGGACAAAATTGATTATGATGTATTCGGTCCGACTGAACTTTTAAAGCTTAAACATGTATTTAAAATTTCTTTAAGTGATATCATTACCTCCAGTACATTTTCTGATGATTGGGACACTGAAACTGTAAATGCAATGATGTCTGATTTAGAAAAACTGCTGCATTTCCGAACAATGAAATGTTAGCAGGTACTTCAGACTATGATACATTGTACTGTTACCAACATTATGGTCATCATTTCTTACACAAATCTATAACACCTAGAGATGTATTTGAGTACCACCAGTGGGAACACTGCCTAACACCTCCAAAAGGTAGTTCGCAAGCATTTGCACAGAAATTCACATACTTCTCAGGGTTTAACACATCCGACCCGAAGTCATTTTATTATAAAGTGGCAAAAATTTCAGCTCAGAAAATTATGTTAACCAACACCAAACATATTTACTCTGCATCCTTTCTGAACCAGTTGTCCAAACAGGGTTTCGATCTATGGAAAGACACAAGAGATTCCAAATCAATCTGGGGTTCTAGGGACTGGCAAATCCAGGGAATAGAAGCACTTTTTAGAGCATGCATCATTCCGCAGCAGATTTTATTTCTGAATGAAACTGTGCAACAAACATCCTGTCTTGGATTAGCCAAAGGCAAGGAAATGAACACACCGGGGTTTCCAACACCATCGCAGATGGGTGGGGGGCAGAATTCTACTACACATGGGGTGAAATTAGATGACATTTTCCAGTACAACAGATCAGATCCTGATTGGACAGAATGGCTGGTTTGGCCAATTGACACAAACAAATGTCAACAGAGATTTATGAATACAACCGAAGGGTTTAGTATCCATAGGCCAGATCCACGCTATGTACAAAGACAACACCCAGGGGTAGTGACATCGTATAGTGTTTGGAAGTTGTGCCTTGATTGGCTAGAGACCTCAACACTGACAGAAGTAAAGCACCACTTGACCTTACTCACACCTGACATGGATCTTAGAGATTTTCTACTAGGTCCCAGGAAACGACGTCAGAAACGTTTCATATATGCAGGCCTTTATGCCTACTACAATGAAAACTGGAAAATATCCCAACAAGAGGCCGCAGAAAGGATACGGGAGATAGACCGCATTAACTTAGAAAAGGCATTAGCTGTAGTGGATAATGGGTTAACTACTTTGACCTCCAGGATTTACTCCTTAGGCAACATTGTGTCCTCAGCAATCGACATATTAGAACAAGATCTGGCCTTGTTACAACACGGGCAATCTCAGCTATGTTTTATTATGATGTTAAGCTGGACGCTGCAATCTTTGCGTGCAGGCTATGTGTCATGGCGTTTTATAAACACCACGTCTCTGTTTTCAGAATACAATCTGACTGATAAACAGACAGAAATGGCACAAAGGGGAGCCAAATATGCACTGCTGCGTATTGAGAAACTGGAAAGGTTACCATTCACTGTAGCCGAATCACCATCAACAGAATGGCTAATTCATGGCCAAATCACTCTGCCGGTCACTACGTTTCAGTTCCAATATTGCCTTGAGCAAAGGCAGGCAGGCAAATATGTGAAAATGGGTAAGGGATACATCAAGGAAACTTGGGAGTTACCATATAGATACCGATGCCGGAATGGGGATCGAGAAGTGAATCTGAGTGGTACAAACTGCAAGAATGCTTTAAGCGGTTCTCTCATGTGTCAGGATATTTCTCTACACGGAGCCTGCAGTGGTTCAGTGGCGAACTTATCTTGTCACATGTCAGGGACCCCAGCGGCCATGATCACGCCGGTTTTCCAGCTGCTCTCGAATGGGAGTTACTTAATGCTAAATGATCAAGGTTGCTGTGGGATGCTTCCGGGTGTCGCATATCTGGTCACTGTTAACTCCAGGGCTACTTGCTGTATGCAAGTATTGTTTCCGCCACTGAACACAGTCAGGGAGGCGCCGCTATGGCCTTCACTGAATGTTTCTTTCATACAGTTTGATACTCTGAGCAGATTGAAAGCCATGCTTTTACAGCAACCCAAGCCCTTAACCTTCTCTCGAGAAACCTATGAACTTCAAGTTGCAAGGACCTCGACCGAGATACAGGCACTCATACGTACAAACTGCCCCATTCATTTCGCAGAAATGGTGGAACGTATCTTCAATATGTCAGATACGAGCGGTATTGTACACCTATTTAAGACCATAGGGTCCGGACTGTTAAGCACCTTTCAGACAGTCCTCGGAGTAATCCCAAATTTTATACACTCTGTATTGGGAAGCGTATTTGGAGGATTCCCGCTCATCCTGTTCCTAATTGCAGGAATCCTGATTGTAATATTGCTGCTATGCAATAGACGGCCCACTTACCGAGGGAATGGTGAACACGCTCCTGTAGCGGAAATACCATGAATGCATGGTACAACTTCTGGGCATTTCTTGCCTGCGAGAACTCAATGCCACCTGGTTTCTATCATTTAGACCAGTCTGGGTAGACTGCATCTTACCTGTTCTTCGATGCCTGTTCTGCAGAGAAGAATGCACGTTGGATCTCTGTCTAACGTTTCCATCGGATGCGCCTCCAGACACGGATGCAATGCTGGACCCCATAAAGGCCCACGCTCTGCGTTGTCCTCAGTGGTTTCCAATTCTGATGAACGCATTCCTGGAGAATCCACAGGTGCCGTTTGCTCCTGCTGGGTTAGGTGACTCCTCCACAGGCACCCAGGTAACAACTGCCACACAAGCTGCCGCAGCATCGACTGTTGGCAGTGCTACATTCCATCTATGTGCTATTGACGTTCTCTGTGAGGCGTTGGATTTGTCGTCCGCAGCAGATGACACCGATAATACTGAACTTCCCAGCCAGGACGTTTAATCTCGAATTGGCTCATCGCGTCCTTGGAAAGAATTCGGCTTCTTTGCTCGTTTCAAAACAAACAATCTAAATTTAGAACATTTTCTTACATTGACACTTTCGCTTGAGAAAAACATGGACTTCTCCTGCTTATGGTAATGCAATCTTTATAGAGAAAGAATATTGACTTTTTCAAGTGGCAACTAAAAATAGCAGAATTTTAACATTTAAAAAAAAAAAAACAACACCTCATTTTAACGATTTTTTAAAACCATGTTTTTACTTGCTTTTCAAAATATTTTTAAATTGTCCAGATTTTAAGTATGGTCATTTTTATCCAATTCGGAAGAGGAGTGGGTGTTATATCCCGCATAGAGGCCCTAATGTAGACCCGTTCGTACATGCCCTAAAATGGACGTATTCATATTTACCCTAATATGGTCATATTCGTACTTGCCCTATTATGGTCATAGCCGCATATGCCCAATTATGGTCATAATCGTACATGTCCTATTATAGTCATGGGTCCTTATATAGGCATGATCTTTCACCTACATTGGTCCCAGCTAGTACACAATGAGCTCCGAGGGCTGAACGTTATCTATCCTGTGGTTTTGAATACAGCAGGGTTTTTCCCAAACACAGGCCCACACTGTACTCATTAATTATGCATGGCTTTCTAGGAATACACCACGTGCATAATATGTATGTACAAAGTTCATCCCTGACGTCTTCCTCATGTCCAATACAAACCATACTGAGCACCGAGACTCTTTAGGGTATAAATACACCACATCATGCCCCGGTAAGAAAGAGGGAACCGAGACTTCCATGCTGACACACTGACCAGAGACGCTGAGGCTCCTGCATGCAGTCGCTCCAGCTGACAGTGGTCTGACACAGCCCTTGCGGGCTGTCCAACTTGAGACCAGGACGGGGTCCCACACTCTCTCTATTCGGGTATGGGGGTTCAACTAAATCCTAGAAGGATTCTTGGTTCAAGCTTTTAGACCTACACATCTGCTAGGTACACACAGGTACATCTAGTTAGGCATCGTAGGAGTACGCGCACTTGCATAATGCTTTTATATTCATGTATGTATTCATGATTATCACAATATGGTAGAACTGTTCTATCCCTTTGCTTTTATCGTACTGCTGATAATATATCTCTGCTATTGTCTGCTGGTTGCCGCAGCACATATATTTTAAACTAGAATAACAACTGTTCAATAAATACTTATTGAAACGCCCGACTGTTTTTTCTGTGTAACTCTCTGAGACAAACCGAATAAGTGAGCACGAGTGACTGAGCGAAAGGTAGTACATTGTTTCCACGATTCTGAGGGAATCATGGTCGTCATAATCTAAGGTTGCCAGAAACTAATCTCTCCCCGATAAGAGGAGACACTAGTGGCACTGCGAGCTAGCTAATGCAAAACTAGGCTAACATATAGGGTAGGGGTGCACGGAGTCAGTCTGCCACCAAGCCCGCAGTATATGTTATCCAAACGCGCAGGTCCTGCAGGGGTACTATAGGAGCTACACGACACTACCAAGTCATGGAGTCCACGTATTGTTCTAACAGTATGTCATCGATATGTGGAGTGGCACAGGGTTCATCGCTTAGCCCTACTCTATTTAATATTTACATGTGGCCACTGGCAAAGTTGTCCAGGAGTTTGGCCTGTCCATGGTTTCCTATTCAGATGACATGCAGCTGGTGGTCTGCTTTGACAATGGAGCAAACCTTGAATGCCAACAACTGGCTCCTTGTTTGGAAAAAGTGGCTAAATGCTTGATTAACTGCTGCTTGAAACTAAATGGTGACAAGACAGAGTTGATGATTCTGGGGAACAATGCTTTCCCCAGGCCTCCTGCCTAGTTCGCCAAGTTGTCTGGGGAACTCTCCAGTCCCCAACTCTTCTATTAAGAATCTGGGAATATGG
This sequence comes from Calotriton arnoldi, assembly GCA_963921515.1. Lineage (NCBI taxonomy): Eukaryota > Metazoa > Chordata > Amphibia > Caudata > Salamandridae > Calotriton > Calotriton arnoldi. The sequence continues at coordinate 204,119 of CAWUFW010017385.1, forward strand.
ATGGACAAAGCTCTGACAATAGACGAACAAGCAAAAAAGCTGGCGGGCACTTGTTTTGGACTACTCTGAATGATCTGGAAGGTCCTGGAGTTCATCCCAGAGTATTTAAGGAAAACGGTAATCCAATCCATGGTGGTCTCCCACCTGGATTATGGTAACTCCCTTTATCTGGGTTCCCCAAAATATGTTTTAAAGCGACTCCATACCATGCAGAATGCACCAGCCAGGCTTCTTTGCAAAATTCCAAATCACAAATCAGTAAGGGAGCACCTGAAACAGCTTCACTGGCTTCCTGTTGATGCAAGGATCAAATCCAAGGCCCTTTGCCTGACACATAAAGCAATAAATAACAGAGGTCCCCCTAAAATCAGAGGCCTAGTGCTGCCACATGTCACCACTAGAATTCCAAGATCGTCCCAAGAACGCTTTCTTAGAACTACAAGAATTAAGAGAGCAAGATGTGGGGGGGTCAGATCTTTTACACATCTGGTACATAAGCTTTGGAATGCCTTGCCCCGCGAATTAAGAGTGCTGGAAGTGGAATCCAGATTAAGGAAAAAAAGACATGGCTATTCCCCCAGTAACCTTATATAATTCTGCGCCGCAGCTCGACCACCCAGCGCTGGGAAGCCAGCGGGCAGCCATGCGCTTTACAAAACCTCTAACTAACTAACTAACTAACTAACTAACTAACACAAATTGCAATTTGGTAACGTGTCACTGAATCGCAATTTGGGTTTCTTACATACCAAATTGCCTTTTATGGTCGCAAATGGCCTGATACTGAGAACTGAGCCAATTTGCAAATGCAAACGTGCTTGGTACACCTGGCCCCAGCCTTTAATGCTACCAGGTACAGCAATGCCAAATGTTAATAGACTCAGCTCTCAGAATTTGTCTGCAGAACCACTGAAACCAAGATAATAGTGACAACACTAAACCCCAATTATTAGCATGACATATATTCTGAGAAATGCAATGTGGGCTCCTTAATAAATGGGGAAATTGGAAGACTGTAATTGATAAGTTGATGATGTGAAAGTGAGTTTTATGAGTGGGAGAGTGAAGTGTGAAGGTTAAATGATGTGGGTAGTGTGATTGAGGTAAATGGCATGAGTGGGTGAGCTGAATGAGGAGGTTGAGTACTTAAAGTTGCAGAAGCTGACAGAGACTTTTACTTTAATGTTTGCACTGGTATATACTGCCACTTCTTCACAGCGTTAAAAAATGGAGATTGTTGATTTGTCATCTCGTGGAATTATGATAACTGATGATATCGGATTGACTGTTGCATTCAGCAGAAGCCAGTTTAAAACATTAAAGTAGCGATTACTTGCTTCAGATACATAATATTTTTTCTAACAAGCATGTTCAGATCTTGCATGTGTTGTGCAATATTTTCATTAAGAGTGCAGTTCGTTCAATGGAAACTTGATTCCTTGTTTTTTATTTCATTTATTTCGTTTTTGCTTGATAGCATATCAAACGAAGGGCTTTGAAGTAGTGCCAAAAGAAACAAAATGAGAGTTTCGATAAAACTGTTTTGTTCGTCATTCAAGACACTTCTGTCCAGTTACTTCAGAAGGTGTAGCTTTTGTTGTCTTGCCTCTTCCGGATCAGTTTTTTACACATTGACTGTTGTATATTCTTCTGACTTTTACCCCAGGGCTACTCTCTCTAATCACCCGTCTACTAATGCTTTATTGGGCTCACTTTGCTCCTTCTGCTGCCTGCCATTTTCCGACAGTTTCAGTCTCACTTTTGCTGTCTTTCTACGGTAGACTCCTCGGGCTTCAGTGTCCAAACTGATTCGTTTGGCAGCTTTTGCAGACAGGCAATCACCAGCTAGCTCTCTTTCAAAGTCTGCTTCCAAGGTGCCCTCCCCGAAGTCTTTTAGCTCTGACAGTTTGCAGAGGTGTATGTTTTCCAGTCTCCCCTTAGCCTGGCAGATGCCTTCGCTCTCATAACCTGTACTTCCAAGCTATGGGCAGAGGCAAGCTGTGCCTGTAATGTGCTGAAGCATCAAGCTCAGGGTACAGATATGTGCTGGTTGTTTGAAGAACTGGACAGGTGAGGGGGGCCTGCGCACCAACGCCCCAGTATTTGTATGAACGCCGGACCCTACTCTCGAATACATGTTGAACCGGATGATGTCTGTAAATGGGTTACTTTCAACTGACTTTACACAACTGTTAAAAGTGAAGCTCCAGTGACTTCTTTTATGGAACAATAGCTTTGCTTCTCATGTGATATCTGAATGTCAAAGCAAAGGGAATCGAATGACAAAATCAAATGAGAAACATGCGCTGTATCATGAAATATTTGCAAAGCCAATTGATAAATGTAATAAACATCTGAAATGTACACATATCCTAACATGTCGATTTTGTTTTCCACCTTCAATCTATCTTAGGTTGCATTGCTGAATACCAACAAACTGCTTGTTTTCAACGTGTTTTATTGCCTGCAAAGTCTGCCATTGCTTGCGCTATCCTTGCATCTTGCAGTAACTATGAGAAATGCCAAGCAGTGCGTTTTTGAACAAATTATGTACTGGCTTTTGTAAGTGTACAGTGCTTGCACATTGATGCACAAATAACTGCCACAAGAGAGGGCAGCTAAGAATGGACTTGCAGGTCACCACCAGAATACCTCTTCAAGAATGGATGTATGGAAAGAGAAGGGCGAAAAGGAGGGCTTTGTTGCACCTCTCGCCTCTAAATAAGAACCTTTATGTACTGAGGGGAAGATTTATCAAACGTTCACGCAGCACAGAGCAGCAAGCCACCTCGCTGGGCTATGCTGTGTGAAAGGGGAATGGCAGGAATGCGTCGTATTTAACATTATATGCTGTATTATTGTCCTTTCCTTGCGATCACGCACAAATTGCTACCTAGCGCCAATGCAGGCACCCTTGAGCCGTGGTGCAAGGGTGCCTGCGTTACAGACAGGAATGTTTTTGTGCAGGAAGGGACACCTTCCTGCACAAAAACAATCCACTGAGGCGTTTTCCTCTTATATGTGTGCTCCACAATGCAGCACACATAGAGGAAAAACCGAGGAGAAATAAAGATATTTCTCCGAGTTACGCCTCACCTGGGGAGGCACAGCATTTTGACGCATTACCAGGTCTACCACTAATGGTTAAGTGGGAAATGTGCCAAAATCTATGGGTGGATGCATGGGAACACCCACGCTCTACCCATGGAACGCCTGCCTGGGGCAGAGTAACACAATGCAGTGATTTGCGCTGCATTGTATTACTGTAGGTTTATCAAGCCACGGAGGACCATGAAAGTGGGCTTTGCGTGGATTGATAAATCTGACTTAGTAGTTGTGTTGCCCTTGTGCACCATTGCGTGGTGCAAGGACGGCACAACTGAATGATAAATCTGCCCCTGATATTTTATATCAGTGCGGAGAACTAATCCGTTCTTTTCAGGTTTTGATACTCAGTGGGTTTTAAGCTACACACCACTTGGCATTGCCTCCCAGTACCTTCTTTCTTGTCACTGTCCCAACAATTTGAGGGTGTTTCCACCCAAAAGACAGGCAGCTCCCATGCTATTTTACCATATTAAAAAAGCTCCAAAACTTCATAGCTAGACTGTAGCGGTTTTTGTCCTTTTAACCTTTTCCTTGACTTATGACCCTCACCTTTTATCCATAAATCCCTATATTGTTAAAATCAGCACATGCTTCTTACTGTTTCGCTGTGGAGACAGGCGTTTTGTATGAATTGTAGAAAAATGCTGTATTCACTCAAGTGTTCTTTTAGGCAGTGGCAAACCTTCACCTTTGTCTACCTGCATGTCAGGCGGTACTGCAGTTACTGCAGGAGTGCACCTTAGGAAGCCCTTGTTTATTTGGTGCTCAAGGTCCCTGTTTGATTCACTTTGAGAGCTTGCTCTAGTTGAAAGCTTCCAAGGAGATAGATTTGGCTGGCATGGGTCTTTTGCCTGATGTGGATTGTGGCCCATGTTTATTTTCCTTGATGAAGCGCTCCCCAAAGTTTTATCAATGGCAACTATGAGAGTTTATTGAGCTTTTAGGGAACCTGCATCTGCTTGAATCCTGTGGAGGCTTTGGCTGGGAGACTTCGAAAGAGTTTTCAGAATGCTCGTCCATTGGGTCATTATCCTGTTCATTCCTCATGGGATTACCCTTATACCTTAAAAGTTTTCAGATGGTCCTTTTGGACTATTAGAGTAGGGGTGCATGTAACTGCATACTTTGCTGTACCGTAATTATGTTAAATTACTACAAAATTACACAAGATTACACTGGATTATGCGACGGCGTAACCCAGCACAGAACACTATTTTTTTCCTCCCAAATGGACCAGAGGATGCATTTTGTGCTTAAAAAATTAGAGTAATTCAACCGAACAAGAACAACAGCAGTCAATAGTCGCTTGCACTCATTCATTCATTGCTCGTGTGCTCCTGAGGTAGGATTTCCATGGCAGACTAATCATAAATACACTATCGGCATAATTGTGTACTTTTCAGAAATTGTACGTCAAAAGAGTAACTCTAAATTAGAAAAATGTTCTGATTATGCCAGCGTAATTAAAATTTCACCAAGGACTACATTAGAGTAGGGGCCTGATTTAGATCTCGGCAGTCACCAGCAGGTAGTTATAGTTAGGACCTACTTTGCATAGGAAAAAACGTTTTTTCATTTGCCAATAACTTTGGTGCCATTCGAAAGAGTCTCCTTCCACGTACCCACGTACCTAAAAGAAACCTCCGCTCCGCCGACCTCACCCTAGCAGAAACCCCACGCATCCGCAGAACCAGAGCGGGTGGAAGAGCCTTCTCCTACGTTGCAGCCAAGCTCCCGGTCAACATCAGACGCTCCCCTACCCTGCACATCTTCAGGAAAAACCTCAAGACCTGGTTTTTTGGCTAACTCAGAGCTGCACCCCCTGCCCCCAGCGCCTTGAGACCCTCACGGGTGAGTAGCGCGCATCACAATTCCCTGATTGATTGATTTGATGAATCTTCATGAAATTTCCAAAACTAGTTTGTCATTCACATTAGCCTCTGCACGGGAAACTTCCGGTGATTCATGAAGCTGGGTCTGAGAAAAAGGGGTTCCCAAAACATGTTATCCCCATACAATTTCCCATGAGGATTTTAGACACAACAACAAACCGAACCGCTGGATAGAATTACACCAAATTTGGCAGAAAGCTAGATCTTTTGTCTAGAAAGCGTGCTTTTTGTGATTTGGTATAAATCCGCTTAGTAGTTTTTGAGATATTAAAAGAAAAACAAATTTGTATATCTAGAGGCACAGACATTTCGCGAATCCTTCGCTGTGCTTTGCAAATCCAAGCACCAATAGCACTACCATGATTGGCTGGCCGCAAGCTGAGTAGAAAGTTGCAGCTGCCATTTTAGACGTCCGGGAATGGCAGCAAAAATGAGCATGGAATGTAGAGGAAGGGGGGAGGGTAGAGGTATCCTGAACTCCAGGGTGCAATATAAGGGTCTGTGAGAGACCCCTGACGGGTAAGAAAATACCACATGCGAAGATTCGCAAATCCATTGCAATGCTCAGCGATGTCCCCATGTACCTTTGCAGCAGATTTGCGAATTCTACAGAAAATAAAAAAATAGACTCTCTCAGATACTCATGCACCCACTCAGAAACCCAATCAGACACTCTCAGACACTCTGACAGATCAACTCAGACACACACATCCACTCACAGACCCACTCAGACACAGACACACCTGCTCACAGACCCACTCAGTCACTTATGCATCCACTCACAGACCCACATAAAAACACTCAAATGCCCACTCACAGACCAACACACTCAGACACCCACTTGCAGACTCACTCAGACACTCTTATAACCACTAACAGACCCAATTAAACACTTATGCACCCTCTCACAGACCCACTCAGACACTCTCACACCCACGGACAGACCCACCCAGACACTCATACATCTACTCATAGACCCACACAGACACTCTCATACCCACTGACAGACCCACTCAGCCACTCACACATCTACTCACAGTCCTACTCAGACATGTATGCACCCATTCACAGACCCACTCAGACACAGATGCACCTGCCCACAGACCCACTCAGACACTTATGCATCCACTCACAGACCTACATAAAAACACTAAAATGCCCACTCACAGACCAACACACTCAGACACCCACTTGCAGACTCACTCAGACACTCTTATAACCACTCACAGACCCAATTAAACACTTATGCACCCTCTCACAAACACTCTCACACCCACTGACAGACCCACCCAGACACTCATATATCCACTCACATACCCATTCAAACACATATGCACCCACTCACAGGCCTACTCAAACATTTTCACACTCACTGACAGGCCCACTCAGACACTCACACATCCACTTACAAACTCACTCAGACACTTATGCACCCATTCACAGATCCACACAGCCACTCAGACACCCACTCACTGATCCACTCAGATACTTACACATCTACTCACAGACCCACACAGACACTTACACACCCACTCATAGACCCACACAGACACTCACACACCCACTCACAGACCCACTCAAACACTTTTACACCCACTGACAGACCCACTCAGACACTCTAACACCCACTGACAGACCCACTCAGACAATCACACATGCACTCATAGACCCACTCAGACACTTATGCACCCATTCACAGCCTCATTCAGACACTTATGCAGCCCTTCACAGTCCCACTCAAACACTTATGCATCCATTCACAGACCCACTCTGGCACTCATGCACTCACTTACAGACCCACACAGGCACTCAGACACCCACTCACTGACCCATTCAGAAACTTAGGCACCTACTCACACACTCACTCAGACACTCATGCACCCAATCACAAATCCACTCAGACAGTCTCGCACCCACTGACAGACCCACTCAGACACTCACACATCCACTTACAAACTCACTCAGACACTTATGCACCCATTCACAGACCCACACAGACACTCAGACACCCACTCACTCATCCACTCAGACACTTACACATCCACTCACAGACCCACACAGACACTCACACACCCACTGATAGACCCACACAGACACTCACACACCCACTCACAGACCCACTCAAACACTTTTACACCCACTGACAGATCCACTCAGACACGCTTACACCCACTGACAGACCCACTCAGACAATCACACATCCACTCATAGAGCCACTCAGACACTTATGCACACATTCACAGCCTCATTCAGACACGTATGCAGCCCTTCACAGTCCCACTCAGACACTTATGCATCCATTCACAGACCCACTCAGGCACTCATACACTCACTTACAGACCCACACAGGCACTCAGACACCCACTCACTGACCCATTCAGACACTTAGGCACCCACTCACACACTCACTCAGACACTCATGCACCCAATCACAAATACACTCAGACAGTCTCACACCCACTGACAGACCCAGTCAGCCACTCACACATCTACTCAGAGACCTACTCAGACATGTATGCACCCATTCACAGACCCACACAGACACTCAGACACACACTCACAGAACGACTCAGACACTTATGCACCCACTCACTCATGCACCCACTCAGAAACCAACTCAGACACTCTCAGACCCACTGATAGATCTACTCACACACACACCCTCTCACAGACTGTAGGAAAGTACCTCTTTTAACATAGTTAGTCCCCGGTTTTTGCCTGATGTCTGATGTAATTTTGAACTGCAAGTGCACTAGGCCCCTGCTAACTAGATCCCCAGTGCCAGATCTATTTCCCCAAAACTGTACTACAATTGGCACAACTTCAGTGGCCCCTGAAAGTCCCTAATAAATGGTATACCTGGTACCCAGGGCATGGGTAATGAGGAGGGTCCTCTGGGGATGCAGCACTGGTTGTGCCACCCCAGGGACCCCTCAACAAGGCTATGCACTCTGCCATTGTAGGCTGCATGTCTTGGTGCAGAAAAATCTGAAGAGTCATGTCTTCCATATGCTGCATGGGAGATAAGTAAGTCACCCCTACTGCAGGCATTTAGCACCTAAGGCAGGGTGCACTATAACCTATGTGTGGGCATATCAGCATGAGTAGATATGCCCCTACAATGCCCAGTCCATTCTGGGATGTTGTAAGTGCACAGGGAAGCCATAAAGAGTACATGGGCTGGATACTTGTCAACACGAGATTCCTAGCTTCATGAAGGCTTCACTGATTTCTGAGATGTTTGGTACCAAACATCTTGTCTTAAACGAGCCTCACTGATGCCAGTGATGGATGTATTAACAAATCCACACAGAAGACCCTGTTAGAGGGTTGCCTGAAAACTCTCAAGCACTGGTGTGGTTCCTGACTTGTTTTCACCAGCCTGCTAATACCAGACATGTTTCTGACCTCAAGGGGTGAAAGTCAGCGCTCTCAGAGGACAGAGACAAAGCCTGCTCTGGGCGGAGATGCTTCACATCTCCAGGACAGGATGGCCTTCCTGGGTGAAAAGCTTCAAAGGCCATATTGCCTTTCAAATCCAACCCAGGAGCCTCCAGATAGTGGGGGAAGCCAAGTCCCCTTTACTGTTCCACTTTTGGTGGGAGGAAAGGTGGAAAAATGGGTTAGATGAGGAAGAGGGTCTCCACTTAGACTACACCACACCTAGGGTAGGGCAGGTGATGTGAACCCCTGTCCTGAAATTCCACCATCTTGGAATGGTGGAGAAACCTCCAATTAGGTCTAGGGTAGTGTCTCTTCCCACAGGAAGTGGTCACTAGAGGGTGTAGACACCCTAAAGGTAACAAGCCCATTGGCTACTACTTGTCTCCCCTTGTAACGCCCCAAAGTTTAGGGGCAGATTTACAAGAAAGTGCCGCAGCGCGGCACCGCAAGCCCTTTGGCTGCGCCAGGCTGCAGCACTTTCAAAGCACAGGAATGCAACATATTTACAATAATATGTCGCATTCCTGTGCTCTCCCCTGCCTGGCGCACAAACAGCTGCCATGCGCCGGTGCAGGCACCCTTGCACCATGCTGCAAGGATGCCTGCGTCATGGGGAGATTGTTTTTGTGCAGGAAGGGGTACCTTCCTGCACAAAAACAATCAGTACAGGCATTTTCCTCTTTCAATGCGTGCTGTAGAATGCAGCATGCATTGAAAGAGGAAAAAAACGAGGAGAAATGAAAACATTTCTCCTCGTTGCGCCTCGCTATGCCTCCCCTAGGGTGGTGTGGCATTCTGACGCATTTCCAGGTTTCCAATTCCTCGTAAATCTGGAAATGTGTCAGGTTCCATGGGTGTTGCGTGGGAACACCCACAGCAACACCCATGGAACGCCCCTTTCATGCAAAGTGTTGCGTGTGAAGGGGCCGTATTTACAAGGACTGGAAAAGTCATGCAGGGTGGCTTTTCCTGTCCTTGTAAATATGGGGCAGTGAAGTGCACCGCCGGTGTGTCACGAAAAGTGACGCACTGGTGGCGCAAGGGGCTTGTAAATCTGCTCCTTATTATTTAGGTGCCACCCAGAGACCTGAACATTAGATTTGATGGACAAGAGAAGACCAGGATAAAGAAGACCCGCTGCTCAAGAACCGAAGCCCTGCTACAGAAGAAAACGGCTCCAAACCCTACCTGCTGCTCAGAGGACTAGACAATCGCTGCTGCTATGTCGTTCTGAAACCTTAAATGACTCCAAGAACCCCAGAGCACCTCCAGCTTCCAAGAAATCACTGTGACGCTCCCTTGGAGTGAAAGTATCCCTCCCCTGCATGCCACAGGCACCAATTCCGTGATGTTTGGTTTGTCGACTTTCTGCTCCCCGACAACCTCGATGCAGCACCAAAGCAAGAAGATGTACAACAGCTCCAGAGGGCACCAGGACCTACCAGAGCCACGGCATACCAATAACCAGGGTACCAGGCCCCCAACGGTAAAAAACAAGAAGAAGAGTCCACACCAGACTCCTGAAGCACCAGAAGCAAGCACCCTATGAGGGACATTGAGATACCCAGGACCCACTTCCTGAGTGATCCAGTTGTCCCGAGATCACCTCTCCAAATTGTTTGCTCCTGACCATGAGGACCTGAAGACACATGACGCCCGGCTGACCTGTTCACACTGCACCCAACCCCACTGGCCCCCTTCAACAACCAACCAGCCCTGCTCCTGTGGTCCTCAGGGCCCTTGGGTCTTTCTTCCTCCAAGGAGACCCATCGGACTTACCTGCAAGTCCCTCAGTACAGTACTCTTTCAAGTGGTCCCTTCATCTTTGCACATCAGCTTCCAAGACTTCAGAAACTCTACTCCCGGCCGGTGCTCCTGAACTTCTCCTGCTGGAACTTTGGACCTGGTCCCAACATTGACCTAAAACGAGAAGGTGAATTTCGTGAAAGCATTGCCTTAATTTCTAAGCATTTTTTCCCTATGGTTTCCTATGGTGCGCAATTGCTCATAGAAGTGATATATTTTCTGAAATTTTCCGAATTTACCTTAGACCTGTGTTTATGGTCTTAAAAATTATTTTTAAAAATCAATTGCATTTTTACAAATTGATCTCAGACATATTCTTGAGTGTGTGTCTCATGTATTACCTCTGTGAGTAAAACAAATGCTTAACACTACCCTGAGATAAGCCTAACTGCTTGCCCACACTACCACAAAAAGAGAGTTAGTAATCTACTTTTGCCTCTACCTGCCTTTTGGAGCACTCTCACACTCTCTAATGAATGCACTTCATTTTAGTATACTGTCCAGAGAGGTGTTTTCCTACACAGACCCACACAGACACTCAGACACCCACTCACAGACCTACTACGACACTTACACACATCCTCACAGACCAAGACAGACACTCACATTCCCAGTCACAGACCCACTCAGACACTTATACCCCACTCACACACTCTTTCAGACACTTATGCACCCACTCACAAACCCACTTGGATACTCTCACACCCACTGACAGACCCACTCAGACACTCAAACACAAACACCCACTCACAGATTCCCTCTGACACTTATGCACCCACTCAAAGACCCCCTCAGACACTCACACACTTTCTCACTGACCCACTCAGACACTCATGCATCCTCGCATACACCCACTTAGACATTCACACAACCACTCATAGAGCCATTGCCAAATGCACAGATTCAAACTCAGTGTCATGAATCCTAAAAGTGCAGTTGTGTATTCAAGGTGTGCTTTTGCTTTATGAAATTGCGACTGATTTGCAAATTAAAAAAAATATTTTAAAAAGGTATTTAAAAATAAAATTAACTAGTGTTTGGGTAAATGGTGGCTCTTAGAAGAGTCTTTAGTCCTCGTTTATGAGGCCCCTTGTGCTGCCGTAACATCACTTTTTGTGACGTTTTGTGGTGCAGGCACCTGTACCATATTTACGAGGCAGCACTGAGCCACTTTTTTGGCTTAATGCGGCCTCGTAAATATTGTTCCCTTTAACGCAGTTTTCTGTGTTAAAGGGGCATGCATTGGGTATTGCTGGAGGCGTTCCCAGCAATATCTACTGCTTTTTGACACTGCCTCAGATTTACAAATATTGTAAATCTGAAGCAGCGCAAAAAATGTACACCTCCCCAGTGGAGGCATAAGGGAGGCACAACGAGGAGAAATATCTTTATTTCTCCTCATTTTTCCTTTTTCTATGTGTGCTGCATTCTGCAGCACACATAGAAAGAGGAGAAAGCCTCTTGTGATTGCTTTTGTGCAGGAAGGTTTCTCTTCCTGCACAAAAATAATCAACCCCGCAATGCAGGCTCCATTGCACCATGGTGTAAATATACCTGCGTTGGCGCACTGCAGCCCATTGTGAACCGGCGCAGGTGAAAAGTACAGGAATGCACCGTATCTGATAGATACATCACGTTCCTGCCCTTTTCTTTTGCCATAGGGCAGCGCTGCAGGAAAGCCTGCAGTGCTGCCCTATGGCAAAACCTCATAAATTAGGCCCTAAGTGTTTTGCAAGTGTAGATGATAACTACACATAAAACAGGATGCAGTCTCTCAAGTTGTTAATGAACACCCTGTTGCCTTTCTCTGTGAATTGAACTCCATCACTTCTATTTATACTGCCCATGTGAAAGCGTAAATTGTTCTGGTATATGGAGCATATGTTATGGTCTCTGAGGAATGCAGAAATAGTTTTATTGACATGTTTCCTGGCTTTGTCTATCTGTGGACAGAATTCAGTTGACCACTTCCATTTCTGCCTTTGGCAAATACCAAGGGAAAAGTGCATTGACCAAAGGTATCTTTCATTAGGATTTCCAGTCCTACCCCAGTAATTGTGCCTAGGTCAGTACCACCACAGTGCACAATCATAAAGTCTGGATGTTGGCAATCCACAGTGCTTTCAACCAAAAGCAGCACTTGATACCACTTTGACCCTCTCTGGCTAATCCAGGTAATGTCTACATTAGGTAAACCTAGGACCCTCTCAATGCCACATTTTTCAAGCACTCTCTCTGGACCAATAAACAAAACTTTGGCCCGCAATCCCCACTCTGACCATTTTGGAGATAAGCAGGAGTAGCACACAGGAAAAGGCTGCAGCAGAATAAGGCAGGTTTGAAATTGGAAGACAGATATAATGGAGAACAGTAAGTAAAATATCAAAGAACATATTTGATTGTATGGTTGAGATGTACAATGAAATAAAATTAGGTAGTCACTTTAAGAAAAAAAGCATCTACCTCAGTGATTGGCTTTGGAAAAATAAAAAAAAAGTTATGGTGTTTGGGGTATGCTTGGAATTGCTGACAGTCAACCACACCTGCTACAGTAAATGTGAAGCTAGAATTCTGGTTAGAGAACGTCTTGTGAACTTGTCACCTAGTGCTAACACAGAGTGCTTTAAACATGGTTACTATGAAAACGGAGCCAAAAGAGTGGGGGAAAGGGAACAGAAGAGACTGCACTGTGAAACTTAAAAGCACAGTGGTCAACAAACATTGCTTTTTTGGGAGTGTTTGGCTTCTAACTGAGTATTTTTATAGAGTAAAATATAAATACAAAGCATTAACAGCACTATGTTAAATGATTGTAAAGTATTCCGTGTAGAACCACAGATCCGCCGCAAATACACAGGGGTCCGCGCTGAGCACCGTGTCCAATCCGTGGATCCACCCAAAAACTCTACCATATTGGGCTTTTTTACAAACAACATGGAAAGGGTTAAAAACCAGTGACCATTTAGAAGGGGTATTAGAAAAATAAGAGATGAAAGGAAGCCTGTGAGTTGCTAAGTACAGCAGTATCAGTGAAAGAAGAGTGGGAATGGTAGCCAATATTGGCACTTTTGGACTGAGAGTGGAAGAGCACTGATGTATAACTGATTTGAAATTTGCACTAAAAAAGAGATGTTAACTGTTATTAAGAGAAGAGTTGGAGAAGAGCAGCTGGAGAACAGCAGAGAGGTGTATATAAACTGAGAGAAAATGTGTACTTTACAATAAAATGGAAAATAGATGTGAGGTTAGGTGAGGAAATTAAGTTAAAACATAGTGACCAGGAAAGAAGCAAGAGGAATTAGTATACTTAAAGCATACTTATTTTATAAAGCTTCTATTTATCAATGTGTTTAAAATTAGAAATGGGTGCTTGATTATAGTATGCAAGTTAATAGGATGTAATACAGCCAGTTACACTCCCAGAAGAGCACTTATGTATCCAAAACTCACATAGCCAGACAGTGACTGGCACACTAAGCTGCACACCCATAAAACCATTTACATACCCATTTACTCACCTTTACATATACTTACATAATCATTCACACACCCATAAAGGCACTGTCACATCCATTCACACACAGATACAGCTATTCATGTACCCAGCACTCAGATAGTCATGTACAAACACACTTACAGACCCATACACCCAGTTATATACCCAGTCTCCCACCCATACAGACATTCACATACCTATTTAGAAACTCATGCAGTCACTCGCACACCCAGTCAGAGACAGTCATTTATACATACATTCACACACGCACACGGCACGTATGTATCCGCTTCTAATAGAGCCACTTGCACACACAGTTACACACCCAAACACTCACTAACACAGCCAGTTACCATTCCATATAGCCAGTTAGATCCCCATTTGCACAGTCATACAGGTATTAACACATCCAGCTCTTTAAATATGTCTCAGTCCTGTAACTGCAGAGCCTGTATTTGCAGTTTACACTAACACGTTGATTTGGCATTTGAAACCCCTTCCCAAGCCTTAACATTCCCTTTTAATAGATATAAGTCACCCCCAAGCTAAGCTCTAGGTAGCCAATAGGGCAGGGTGCTATGTACTTAAAAGGTAAGACATGTACTATTAAGTTTCAGTCAGTTACACACACACACCTATAGACCTATACACCCAGTTATTCACCCAGTCGCCCACCTATAAAGCCATTCACATACCTATTTGCAAAACCATACAGCCACTTACACACCTAGTCAGTCAGCGACAGTCATTCACACACTCACCCATCACTTATGTATCCACTACTAATAGAGTCACTTGCACACACAGTTATCCACAATTGGTATATTTAATTTGTCTGTATGTCCCTAGTACAGTGTGCTACCTGTGCCTAGGCCATATAAATTAAACACACCTGTGGGCCCCAGCACTGATTATGCTGCCCACACAAGTAGCCCATCAAACATGTCTCAAGCCTGTTCCTGCATAGCCTGTGTGTGCAGTTTACAATGCCATGTTGATTTGACATTTAAAACCCCTTCCCTAGCATTGACTTCCCCTTTTATTACTTATAAGTAACCCCTAAGGTAAGCCCTAGGTAGCCGGGAGGGAAGGGTGCTATGTATGTAAATCGTAAGAAATGTAGCTTTAAGTTTTGCATGACCTGGTAGTTAAAAACTCCCAAGCTTGTTTTTCACCACTATGATGCCCACCTTTCTCATAGGATAACATTGAGGATTCATTATTAGACTTAATAAGCTGCCATTCCTGATTGAGAGGGAATAGAGCTATCATGTTTAAAACCTCTGGAATGGAATGAGACACTAATCTAAACAAATATGTATGATTCATTTGCTTATATTATCTAATCTAATAGTATGCACTGTAAAGTTGAATATATTTTCTGTATTTGGTTCTCAGATATCTACTTGTCTTGAATGAGGAGGATTTATGTTGGCAAGAAAGGAAGAGAGGAGAAAAAACAGAAGAAACAGTACTACCTGGATAAAACTGAGCTAAAAAAGGACATGATGGAGAAAACATAGTGAGAAAAGAAATGATCTGCTGGTAAGAGAAGTAAGGAGTTTCTTAAAACACCATGTGGAAAAATAAAAAATGTGGAAAAAACTTTAATTAAAAAGCGAGGTTTAAAATCAAGTCACAAAAAAGGAGTAAGTGATGTTGAACGTGAGAAATCTTATAAGAAAACACATAGTTTGACAAGGACACAGAAGTAAATTTAAAGAAATATGAATAAGAATGTTTAGAAGTATTGTAATGCAGAATTTGGAACAAAACATGAGGGAGTGTAAGAAAAGAAGGGCAGCATTGAAGCAAAGTGTGGTTGATAAAGTGTTTGGATATTTTAAGTCCTGCAGCAATATGCTTGCAAGAAACGTGCGCTCCAACTACTTCGAGATTGAAAATTTCTATGTTTTTAGTTGTCCTGCCACTAAGTCAAAGAGAGGGCAAGATAGTATTGGTACAACCACACTATTGTCTACAAATTATACTTGGACATATCAAGAGTATCAGCACCAATTGAACCTATTACACTGTATCGTGTTCCTAGAGCAGAATTCGTGGCACCACTCTTTTTTCCCTTTATTTTGGTTAATCTTTATATTCCACCAGGCCAAGAAAATACTCATATGGTAACTGAGTTTTTTCGTTATATCAACATGATTATTTGAAAAGTGGGTATCTCCAAGGTCCCAATAATGGGTGATCTAAAACTGTTTCTAACCATTCACTTGCTCTTTTTGCAGACAAGGAACAGGATGAGGCTGTTATTATCCCAGCCATCATTTTCCCTTCTTCCTCCAGGATAAATAAATGAGGATCTTTGTTACTCGGGCATGAAGGGAGCACAAATTAATTGTCCTCAATGGGAGACTTCAGGGTGATATCCCAGCTCATTTCACCCAGACTACAGCACAACCAGCTACGATAATCAACTATGTTATTAGCTCGTATATGGTTTCCCCACATTTATCTAATTTAAAGGTGATAAAGAATATTTTGAGTGATCAAAACATTCTTCTTCTTACCATCAATGGGAAACCTGATAATGTGGATTAATGGCAGATCACTCAGAGTGGTGATGTGTTACTTACTGTAGCGAATGGGAAGGTCTTATGGACCAAGAAAGATAAACAGTCACTGTCAGTAGAATTTAGGAAAGTGACTGAAAATCTTCCCCTAGCAGGTTGGCTACCTATAGAGGTATTTGAGGAAGATATGAGAAAATTAGTGAGGTTAACTACGAATTTAGTAGGAAGTCCAGGTAAAAAACCCATAAGGCAACTTAATAATTTTAATAAATTGTTTGTTTTTAACAAGCTCATTAATCACCTGCAAAGAAGGCAATTCCCCTTTTATTCTAAGGAACAAAATATGTGGATCTCTCATTTAAAAGAAGAAGAACAAGGTGGGTAAGAATCAAAAAGAGATGTAGTGCTGATAAGATCTGGGTAAAAATAACAGAAGCAGTAAAATGTAAAAATCAAAAAGCCTTTTGGAAAATTTAAGTTAAATAATATCACTAGTAGGGAATGGCAAGAGTATATTATTTATTTCTATGCTTTGAATACACAGAATCCTAGTAACAGTGTCATAGAATAATTAAATGAGGGCTCAGCGGCTAGTTATGCCCCCTCCCCCCCACTATAAAATACATTTCTTAAAGCAGCTAGGAATGCCGGGGTGAGAGGTCCAGACCAACTACCAATTTCTATGATAAAATTAGATCTGGACTTACGGGTCACTGTTTTAGTGACCCTCTTTTGCTGTTGTTACTTTACTAGAGGGGCTGTAGGTTATGGAGGGGGCAGTATTATCTTGTGATTACATAAAAAGGGCCCTTCTAACTTACCTTCCAGTTACAGGTAGAATGCCCAGTTGGATGCCACAGTAAAGATTGTCTCCAAATGTGTTTTATCTAATTTATTAGAATGGGTGGAGGGAAATAATATTTGCCCTTTGGTGCAGGCAGGTTTTAGAGCTGGTCACTCGACACTGGATAACATAATGGTAATCCATCTCATATTGGAAAAATATGTGAAACAAAGAGGGATGCCTGTCTACCCACCCGTCATAGATTTTTCAACTGGTTTTGACCACTTGGACAAGCTGACCCTTTGGAAAAAGTTGAGTGCCTTGGGTATACCAGGGGCTCTCCTAAAACTCATTATTGCTCTCCATTTAGCTACCTGGTGTCATGTTATGTTAGGAGGCAGGCGAGGTATGACACCAAAAATCCTGACCAGTAATGTTTGAAGGCGATATGTCTATTGGCGCACCTGCTTGTTTCTCTTTTTATGGCGGACCAGCCTGATGGACTGAGCAAGGTTATTGGTGATTCCCCAAAATTAGCCTCTTACCGTTTAGGGACTCTCCTTTATGCGGACAATATTGTCCTGCTATACCTGACTCCTAAAGGCCTCCAGAAACATCTTGATATCTTGTCATCTTACTCAGACACTCAGTTCCTGAAGGTTAATACAAGCAAAATCAAGATCATGAGGTTTTTCTCAAAAGGGTGTCGGGCCATTACAAAGTATAAGTGGTTTTATAGCAATTCTACCATAGAAGTAGTAACGTTATACCCTTATCTTGGAAGAATTATTTCCTCAAATTTGGCTCTTACTGAACATATAGCACGCATATCAAATAAGTAGGCCTGGGCAAAGTACTACGCTACGCTCGCATAGTTTGCGCTACTTCGCACTACGCGAATTGCACGTAGCACAGTGCAAACACGCGTAGCGTAGCGGTCATTTTTTGCTTGCTCGCGGTCCTCAACGTCAAGTTGGCGACCGCGAGCAAGCAAAATGACATCCCGGCGAGACTTTTTCCTCGTTCGCGATCAGCAACATCAAGTTGCCGATCGCGAGCGTGGAAAATAAACCTCCCGGTGAGATTCTCAACGCGGGGAGGTAAGGTTTCTCATTGCGAGTGGTCGCGTATGCTCGCGACCGCTCGCGATGAGAAACTACCAGTCCGTGTTGAGAGCTGCCGCTCGAGTAGAAATCTACTCGAGCGTCAGAAAACGATCGCTTGCACTGTGCAAGAAGCCGTTTGCAATGATTGCACAGTGCGGACAAGCATCCGGCACTGTGCAATCAGTGCGAACAGCATTTTGCACAGTTCACTACGCAGTTCGCGTAGCTATGCGTAGCTCGCGTAGTGCGAAGTGCACTCGCGTAGCTTCGCGTAGCGCTACTACGCGACTACGCCCAGCCTTACAAATAAGGCATATGCTCATGGAAACGCACTAAAGTCACTTTCTGGAGCAACAGATCATAGGCACTTTAGTCATCTCCAAACATTATACAAAATGAAGATTCCGTCGACCTTTCTATATGCTATAGAGACAATAAATATTAAGCAAATGCACTTTATGCATAAGGTGGAGGTGAAGATTCTTCACTCTATTTGCACTTTAAATTCCATGGTCTCGACAGAAGCGTTAAGGCTGGAATTAGAATTGGTGAACACTAACATAAGAGGACTAGCCGTCATTCTTCAATGATATCACTGTATTCTGCATGCAAAGGAAAAATCCTTAAGCATTCCTATGGCCATTGACTGCCTCTCTCCTACTATAAATGCCGCTCCATTTTTAACTAATGTTTTATCTGCACTTATGCACTTTTCCCTGACTAATCAGACATTCATAATATGAGCTATGTTCACCTAAAAAAATGTAAACCTTGCCCTGGCAAAAAAAACATCCACTGAGCTACAGAAAGCCCTTAAAGGTAGAATTGTGTACTTACCTTTAGATTTTAAATGCAGTATTGAAACTCTGGGTGTAGAGAGAGAATTTTAAGAACCTCTTGTTATTCTAGTAAATGGTGTGCCCACAAAAAACAAACAAATCTGGCAGAAAATAGTGGATGTGAATAAGGTGACGAAAGCTACTTTCTACCTAAAAGAGAATAATGTGTACTATGAATATGTAGATGTTATTGCACATGGAAGTTGTATGGAGGAAGAAATGTTGCCTTCAAGTGGACAGTTTGAAAAAGTGGATAGAAGTAGATCTGAAGAAATATATAAGCACAACAGTATCCAGTCACTGCATTCAAAAGAGGTTATGGGAGATGCTATTGAACTGTATCAGATAAAACAAGCTAAAGGAAATGTTTAGAGGCTCGATGTTTTCCTCAACAATTTCAAACTGGAGTGGGAGGACAGTATGATGACTGCCCTGTGCAAATACCTGCAGCTGAGTATAGGTCAACAAGATTATATTCAGAGGGCCCTAAATTTTGACAAAGTATTCAATTTGTATTCTATCTCTTATTTGAAAGTGATTTGTCTGTACTGCCATATGTTGTTAACCATATTCTTAAGACAGAAGTTAATCTACAAAATATATCTGCAAAAGACTGGGCCTGGGTGGTGAACTTCGCTCCGTTCACGGAGTTTGCGGAGTTCTCTGCACTCCGCACTCCGCGGAGCTCGTGGAGTGCAGAAAACTCCGCTTCGCGATGTGCAGCGGAGTTTTTTCCCAGCTTGCGATCGCAAACGGTAAGTTTGCGATCGTGAGCTGCCGCTCGGATAGAATTTCTACCCGAGCGGCATGAATACCAGCACAAACTGCAGTTTGCACTGCACTCCGCCACTCGCGGAACTTCGCGGAGTTTTTTTGTAACTTCGCGGAGTTCCGCGTAGCACAACTCCGCGAACTACGCCCAGGCCTAAAGACTTTGTTGACCAAATTGGTGGAAAAGATAAGAAGCTGGAGTACAATTTGATAAATTTGTTGCATGCCAATGTGGGACAAATGATTATTGGTATTGTTGTCATGGTGAGCTGAATTGTATGTTGCGAAATGTAGGTGTGCCAACTTGGTTATATGCCTGAGTTGTGCAGAGTATGCATGGGATGACTTTTTGAGAGAAGCAAACTCTAACATTAAAGGTATTTAATTGAAGACACCTGGAGAACTTTTCACTTTGGATCCTACAAATGTTTTCAGGTATTTAAACCACGATTTAAAGTCATGCTGCCCTTAATCTGCAACAAAAATATCCAGCTCTTGGAGAAATTACTGATTTCTCTTAGCAAAAAGAGTATCAAGCAATAGGTGCTCCTCATATTCACATGCTGTTGTGGGTAAAAGATGCACTTACATTTTGAACAGGCACAGATGAGTCTGTACATTCTTCCAAAGAGGAGTATGTTACATGTAGTATTCCAAATGAAATGGAGGAAAATGGTCTAAAGCAGCAAGTACTACATTTGTAATCACATAGATGTGGAAAGTACTGTCAGCAGAAGTATAGAGCAAAAAGAAAATTGTATACAAAATGTCGCTTTGGATTTCTAAGACCTGCTATCTCAAAAGGAAGAATGAACAGTTTCATGTCTGCAGTGAGACATAGACTTACTCGTAAATCACTGAAAAACACCTACAACCTCAGGAGAACAAAAGCTTTAAAATATATTAATGACTACAATTCTGTGATTTTGAAAATGTGGAATGCCAATATGGATATTCAGTTTGTGGCAGACAACTCTATAGCTGTTGAACTGTATGTTACTTCATATATAACACAATCTAAGAAGACAGAGATGAAAGATGTTTAGGAGATTTCTGCTGAAAGGTCTCTAACAAAAACATTGTACAGCTTCAGTTTGAAGATGCTTTCGCACAGGGAAATTGGATCCTATAAATGCTGTGATCGATTGAGTCTGGCGAGTTTATATTCTAAGTTGAAAGGAATTGTTTGGGTGAGTTTAGGCATAGCATCAAGTCAAAACTGAGTTTTGAAACATTTCCCAGAAATTGAATATCTTACAGCGTTTGGGCCAGATAGTACAGACATTGTGAAAACAAACATGTTGGATACTTACTATCCAAAAAGGAGTGTAAATCTAGAAAAGGTATGTCTAATAGAAGTACTCCAGTGCTACACATAAAGAAACAATGTCACAGAAAATGTAGATGAAAGAACATTTGCAGTAGAGGGTTGCATGGGTGTTTTGTGAGACATAGCCAGGTCATTCTAATTAACCATAGAAAACTGAGTTGCAAGACTGCTGAAAAAAAGTGATTTTTTAAATTTACCACTTTTGCTGCTGTTTAAACCTTGGTGTTCTGAAACAGAATTGCTAGGAGAGTTTGACTGCAATGAAGACTCTTTCAATGTTGCAAA
Source organism: Calotriton arnoldi (assembly GCA_963921515.1). Classification (NCBI taxonomy): domain Eukaryota; kingdom Metazoa; phylum Chordata; class Amphibia; order Caudata; family Salamandridae; genus Calotriton; species Calotriton arnoldi. The sequence continues at coordinate 225,511 of CAWUFW010017385.1, forward strand.
GGATAGTAGTAAGTGCTCAGTATTTTCAAACTACTTGCAAATGTTGAATGATGAAATTCAGCAGGAGGATGCAATTGCTGACGAGGTAGCTAAGGAGAGGTCACAAAGCAGCCAAAATTCATGTCCACAAAGTCAAGACCCACTTGGAGAACCAATCATTCAAAATGAGGCTGCTATTGCAATGAATGAGGTGGAGAATGCAATAGAGCAAGTAAGACAGGACCTATTTATTGGACAACTAAATGATGAGTAAATGGACATATATATGGAAGTAAAAGCTACAGTTCAGCATGGATTGCTTCATGGCAAGAAAGAGTGTGCATGTTCAACATTTAAGCCTATCCTGTTATATGTTAGCAGTGAGTTGGCACATGAGTTGCTCTATCAGTATGTGGCTTGGTGTGTGAGTGGCTGCATCGGTGTGTGCATGAGTGTGTGGGTGGCTGTATCAGTGTATGAGTGGCTGTACCAGTGTGCGGCTGGGTGAGTGAATGACTGCATTAGTCTGTGAGTAGGTGTGTGAGTGTCTGCATGGGTCTGTCAATAGGTGTGTGAGTGACTGTATCTGTGTGTGGCTAGGTGTTTGAGTGGCTGTATCAGTATGTGTTTCAAAGGAAAGCGAACGGTCCAGAGATCCTGGTTCTGGCTATGGATTCCTAAGGTACTGGAGGAACTTTGCTCGAAACTCTGGACCTTTCCAGCCTCGTATTAACAAGTGGGTTTAAGGGTATGAGCATATGTTCCTCCCTTCCGAGCAGTCTGTTTTATCAAATAGGGTAAGTCCTTTTTATGACACAGCACAGTAATCCAAGTTAGTTTGAATGAAGGTAGTTATTTTATTTTCATTCACCGCTTTATTGAACCATTTCATTCTTTTTTTAGCTTATTTGATGGAAGGTGTTTAAAAATAGATAACAGCCGACACGTGTTTCGCCCTATGTGGCAAGTTGAGCCAGGGCTTTCTCAAGGCTAATCATTGTGTTCAAAAGACATACGGTCTGGTGAAGGTAGAATACATTTCAGGTTATTTCAAGGTAACATGTGAAAACATCCAAAATTTCAGGAGCGCCTTGGTTACGGATTTATCCCGGGACTTATCTGAAAACCTGAAATTTTGGATGTTTTCAAATGTTACCTTGAAATAACCTGAAATGTATTGTACCTTCACCAGACCGTATGTCTTTTGAACACAATGATTAGCCTTGAGAAAGCCCTGGCTCAACTTGCCACATAGGACAAAACACGTGTCGGCTGTTTCCTATTTTTAAACACCTTCCATCAAATAAGCTAAAAAAAGAATGAAATGGTTCAATAAAGCGGTGAACGAAAATAAAATAACTACCTTCACTCAAACTAACTTGGACTACTGTGCTGTGTCATAAAAAGGACTTACCCTATTTGATAAAACAGGCTATATCAGTATGTGTGTGGGCATGTGAATGCCTGTATTGGTGTATGGCTGGCTGTGTGATTGGTTTTATCAGTGTGTGAGTAGGTGTGTGGCTGGCTGCATCACTAATGGTGATGTTTGGTGTTTTAGAAGAAGAGGAAATGCCTATTGATGAATTATTTGGACGTAGTTACTCATGAAACTATGAATGTGAAAATTGCTCATAAACATCAAGTACAGAAATAGATTTGTAGTGTTTCATTTATTTAACATTACCAGATTTCAAAAGTGTGAGTTTTGACAGATTGCTGAGAAAAGCTACACAAAACAATATATGCTCAAATTGTCAAACAGATTTTTTATCAAATTTTCATGTAGCAAGGAGTGGCAAGTTTGCTATTTTAATGCTACAGCAATGCAGAGCAGATGACAGTAATTAGAAACTGAGATTCCAGTTTTTAAAGCAGGACAAATATCGATTTCTGGAAAATCATATAGTACTATTGCTAACATTTTTCATGAAGGAGTTAATATTAGATCTGGTCATTACATTGCCTTTTAACTTACCAAATTCCTATCTGTTGTCTCTGGAAACAAAGTTCTAAGGAAGGTTACAGCTGTAAAACTGGAACAGTTTAGCTATAATAGATCCATTATCAGTAATTATGACTTCATGGGGGTTACCAGGGGTAATGTCTTTATAAGGCTTTCCATATGCTGGTGCACCTTATATATCTAGTAAAAGTTCTAATAATGAAGGTATCTTTTCAGCATATATGTCTTTAGATTAGTAGAGGAAGTATAGGTAAAACAATCATTTAAAAGAATTGTAGAGAGTTGAATGCAAAATGCTGCTTATTTGCAGTGTCGTGTAGTTCCTAGGATTTCCCCAGGATCTGCGCGCTTTGGATGACCTAAACTGAGGGCTTGGTGTCCCAACCACTTCCAGACATCCCCACAGGATATGTCAGCTGTTACACCAGCTAGCTCTACAGTGTCACTACAACCCCCCTTTATTTTACAGTGGTGTAGGTAGTTTCTGGCAACCACTGAACATGACAACCCTGATTCCTCAGGGATCGTGGAAAACAGTACAGTACGTTTCGCTCAGACACTCATGCTTGCTTACTCTCAGAAAATACACAGGGTGGCGATTAGGACGTTTCAATAAGAATTTATTGGTCCAGTGGGAGCCTCGTGTAAAACGTATGTGCTGCGACAATCAGGAGACAGAAGCATTCAAAAGATATTGCTAGTACCAAATATAGTAAATAGTAGATACATTTCTACCATAGTGCTAATAAGATGAACATAAGCAGTTCAGATAAAAACAGTAGCACATGCATATTCCTAAAATGTGCGCCCTAAGTAATTTGCCTGATGGTTTAGAACGAAGAAGCCCGTCTCTGCTTCGAGGATGACACCCCGCAAGGGATGTCAGACCGCTGAGGGTCGAAGATTCACCATGCAGGACCCTGTGTCAGCTTGGAAGGAATTCTCCTCTAATTTATAGGGGGGAGCGAGGGTCTTTTATACTAAAGTGGTCACTCCAGGGTTTTTTCTAGAATCGATATGTTTTTAAAACAACCATGGATGTTCTGAAAACAATCGTAAATGTTTTGAAAACAGTCACCAATGCTTTTCTAAACAAATGCGATCATGCACAGCTGGCTGTTAGCCAAGGATGAAAAAAAGTGGTGACCCTTATACAGAATAATTTTGCCGTGCCTGGTGACATGTTTATGTACGTCAGGTACAGGCATTATGATAGAATACTAAGAGCCTGGTGTCGAAGAGGCAGGAGCAAGCTACGAGGTAAAAGGTCACCTCTTTAGAATCGTTATTGTCGTGTGGATGGGACAAATGTATGTAATAGGGTATACATGACAGGACTAGCCTAAAAGACATGACAGCAGTGACATACTGTGCAATTCTGATTTTCTTTTACAATCTATATGATGGTTTTTTCCCCACTGTTCAAGTGTGATGCTTTTTACAGTAAATCATTTATGGTGAATAAGTATAAAAGCTGAGAACAGTAAAAAAGAGAAAATGAAATGCTTATTTTTATTATAACATAGCATTACAGCATGAGAAATGTGTAGTGATTTGCTCCAATTATGAAGTTATGCACTGTTCAATTTTCTAAGTTTAAATTATTACTTTATACATTGTAATAATAACTCAAATTGTTTTTTTTAAACTTTTCATACAGATGAATGGCATCATCTATGGGAGTAATTTGGTTTACTAATTATTTCTTTTAGTGTTGTTACATAAGAATACATTGACACAGATACTCACAAACCCACTCAAACACCCACACATACATACACACACATATTCACATACTGATAGAGACACTCACACACAGATATGGCCACACACACACCCAGCCACTCACTGATATAGCCAGTCCACACCCACTCACATACCTATGAAGCAATCAGACAGCCAGCCACACACCAATATAGGTACATATATGCCCACACACATACCAATACAGCCACTCATACACCCAGCCACACACAAGTACAACAAATCATACACCCACTCACACACTGATACAGCCACTCACACACTCAGCCACATACTAGTATAGCCTCTCATATAGCTACTCACACACCAATACAGCCACTCATACACCCAGCCACACACTGATACAGCCACTCACACACCCATTCACACTCTGATACAGCTACTCACACACCCAGCCACATACTGATACAGGCTGTCACACACCTGCTCATACACCGATATAGCCACTCACACACCCAGCCACACACAGATACAGTCACTCATACACCCATTCACAGATCCATACAGACACCCACACACCCACTCACACACTGATACCCCAACTGTCACACCCCACCACACACTGATACAGCCACTCACATACCCAGCCACATACCTATAGAGCTACTTACACACCCAGCCATACACTGATACAGCCATACATACACACACACCCACTCACACACTGATACAGCAACTCACACACCCACTCAAACATTGATAAAGCCACTCACACAGCCAACCACACAACTATATAAGCACTCACACACCCACTCCCACACTGATACAGACACTCACTCCTCCAGCCTATCACAAATGAACAAATAACATATAGTTTTTCTTTCTTTAAACCAAAAAAGGTGATTCTAACTATAACCTTTTTCTTGGCTTTCAAAGTTGTTTTTTTTCTTTTTTAACTTTTTGGTTTTTGGGGGGTGTTTTTATTTCCTTTTTTGACAATTATAAAAAATCAAGTCTCAAAATATATGCACAGAACGTCTGCAAAAAAAATATAACATTTGTTTTTTACAGCCTCAGTGAGAGCAGGGATAGCCTGCTCCCCAACAGTAAATACTTTATTAGACACTGTGTAGAATGTTTCAATTATTAGAAACTCTGGAACCTTCGCAGGTAGATAAGCAGCAACTGCAGCCAGCACTGGATCCCCAGGGGCTACCTGTGCCACATGAGATGTAGAAGCATGTTCTATCTCTGCTCGTGAGAGGTGGTGAGGATGGATTGTTTTGTGGTGTTTCAGCATGCTGCTTGTTCAATGGGAGTACTTTTTTGAAGTCCCAGTTGAAAGCTCCTGCATTTAGATTTTTTAGCTATGACCTTCTCTTCTCGCCAGAAGGAAGGCTGAAAATTTCCAAGGCATGGACTCTTTCTCTGTTGGTGGTTCATCTTTTTCAGAAGGAGGCTTTCTGTGCTGCTCCTCCTGCTCAACATTCTGTCCTGATGACATTTTGATAGTGAGGAAAAAAAAACACCAAGCCAAATACAATTCTGCAGGAGTGTTTGTAAGGTGTGATTTCTCACAGGCACACTCAAAGGAGAAAATAATTGGGAACAAAAAGTTTACAAGTGTTTTAACCAATGTAATCCATTTGTTGCTGTGTCACATGGGATTCACGGATCTGTTGCGATGACACCACGACATCAAAGTGGATTTGGAAATGTGTATTAAAACAGACTTATAAGCTAGAATTACTTGGAATACATGTTTGTATGTGATTTTAGTAAATACCTCAAACATCAATTTTATAGTCTCTATATATGTTTTTAAGTGCTGTTAAAAATCAAGTAGGATCCGAGGATCCCCTGCGGATCCAGAAGTATGCATCAGGAGGGTTTGTGAAAAATCTAAAAATCAAAAAAACTCATCCAAAAAACCCATAATATTTTGTTTTTTAAATAATTAAACTTATGTAATTTAATCTATTTAAATAGGTATTTTTTGCCTAAAATACTACTATATCAAAATCACTTGAAACATTTAAGGATAAAGTAATGTTATAGTTAAGTGTGTTTTCTTTATATGTATTTTTTTAAACAAAATGTAGAAATTCTGTCCAAAAAAGGTTACAGACATATAATAGATTTAGCAAATATGATTCAAAATCTTGCAAATTCACTAAAAAACAAATGTTACAGGGACATTATAGTTACAAATACCACTACAAAACCATAGAAATTCACAAACAAAATCTGAGGTTACAGGTACAGTATAGATAGAAAACAAAATTAAAAAACCTTTGACATTCACTGAAAAAGTAAAGGTTACAGAGAAGTAATAAATAGGAAATACAATTTTAAAATCCTTAGAAATTCACTAAATAAACAAAGGTTACAGGGACATTATAGTTAGGAAATAGAATTAAAAAAAAAAAACCTTAGGAATGCACTGAAAAAAACAAAAGTTCAAGGGACGTTATAGTTAGGTTGAAATTTTACATACACAAAACCATAGAAATTCAGAAGTTATAGTTACCTCATCTAATTATAACTTAAGCCCCTACAATGCACTGCTTATGACCTCACATATTACATAACTCATTACATGGTCAGTGACATAACTGATGACATCTCAAATGACATCACTGGTGACATCACTGATGACATCATCCAGCAAATTAAACTTCATTATACTTCAGAAAATATCATTTTCAAAGTAAGAAGAACCCACAGGTGAGACAAGTACAGGAGAGAGTTTACTGTAACCTTATCAGCTACTACACTCACCACCTAGGAGAAAGTTGCCAGTGAATAATTATGTCTCTTCTGAGCCACAGATCTAATTAGTAATAACAAAAAAAATTATCTAACCATATAAGCTAGTCTATTACAAACCACACCAACTCTATTTCTAGACCTAGAAAGAGGTTTTAATAGAAATTTCAAATTTACACAAATGACTACAACATACAACCAGTAGAGAGGTCTTAGCAGACAGGCGACTGTGTCACAAACCACAGTCAAATGATTCTTCATTGTTCCAGTTCTTCGCAGATAGTCCTGTCTCTTCTGAGTCACTACCCTAAACACTAATGATCAAGGTAAAACGTCTAACCATTTAGGCTATTCTATTATACACCACAAAAACACTATTCATGAACCTGGAAAGACGTTTTAGTGCAAATGTCAGATTTACACAAACCACTAACACACACAACCAGTAGAGAGGTCTTAGTGGACAGGACACTGTGTCCTAACCCACTAGTCAAAATATTCTTCATCCTAGACAAAAGTTTGAGCATTGACGTAAGCCTGTTGTAAATGTGTACTATATTCAGCTATCACCCTAGAGAAAGGTATTAGCAAACAGATGAATTTATTGCAATCTAGTACTACACTCATTCATTACCAAGGAGAGAGGTCTAAGGAAACTTGTCAGTATGTCATAATACAGAACTATACTCAGCTATCACTGTGGGGTGAAGTCTCAGTGAACAGCTTAGACTGTCACAAACCACTACCATGCATTTACATCAACAGGAGAAATGTGTTAATATAAAGGCTAGTTCACTGATAAATAGTACACCCATTTTAAAAACAAGATTATAGATCAGATGACATATGCTACAAATAGTATCACTCAGTATGGCTGAAAGAAAAGTAATTTAACTTTTGCATTAGCTTAATATATATCTTTAAATCTCAGAAACTTTTACAAAACACTTATGCTCACTGGATGATGTTATCAGTGATGTCATTTGAAATGTTATTAGTGATGTCACTGACCATGCCATGAGTGATATAATATGTGAGGTCATACGTAGTTTATTGAAGGGATGTCCTTTATAGTTAGCTCAGGTAACTATAACTGCAGAATTTCTATGGTTTTCTGTGTGTAAACCTCAACCTAACTTTAACATCTCTTTAACCATTGTTTTTTTCAGTGAATGTCTAAGGTTTTTTAATGTTATTTCCTAACTTTAACATACATATAACCATTGGTTTTGTTAGTGAATTTGTAAGTGTAAAAATATATATATATAACTGTAACCTGAAATCTTAGAGGATGGGTGCGTTAGTGGTTCTATGTATCCTTGAGTGGGTGTGAGTAGTTATAAGAGTGTGCGAGTGGGTGTGTAATTGGCTATATCGGTGAGTGCATGGGTTTGTGAGTGGCTCTATGGCTGGGTGAGTGGTTGTGTCACTGTGTGCATGGGTGAGTGAATGGCAGTGTGAGTGGCTGTAACCTTTGTTTTTGTAGTGACTCATTTTGACAGAAAGCTAGCTTTTGGTCCACAGATCATGCTTTTTGTGATTTGGTATAAATCTGTTCAGTAGTTTTGGAAATATTTAGGGAAATCCAAATTTGTATATATAGGGATGCAGATCCTCCGTGGATCGAGCAGTCCCAGTGTCGAAATCCGATTGGCTGCCAACACTTGAACCAGGAAGTGTTGGCAGCCATCTTGGGACTCGGCTTGAGCTGACTCTCATAACAAACATAAAAAATAAAGAAAGGGGGGCAAGGTAGAAATACCCTGACCCCTGGCCCCTAGGTCTGGTAGAGGGGTCCCACAGGGGGGTAAATTAGTATATGCTCCCACACTTCTTTTCAAGGAAGCCCGGGGGTGGGCAAAATCCCGGGGCACTGCTTTTTAATTATGCAGGGGGTGCCCAGGCAACGCCCCATACTCCAAGGACCACCACCTCCCTGGGGCAAACAATAGTAAAATAATGCAGGGGAGCCAGCACGCCCCCCGCAGCACCAGGGACCACCACCTCCCCAGGGCAAAAAATGGTAACTTAATGTGGGGGTAAATTAGTACATGGTCCCACACTTCTTTTCAACGAAGCCCCAGGATGAGCCAAATCCCAGGGGCACTGCTTTTTAATTATGCAGGGTGGTGCCCACACAGAACCCCCCTGCACCCCGGGGACCACCACCTCCCTGGGGCAAAGAATAGTAAAATAATGAGGCGAGCCAGCATGTCCCCCCAGCCCCGGAGACTGCCACCTCCCTGAGGCAATATTGGAAATTAATGTGGGGGAGCTGCATGCACCTTCCACAACCCTGGGGGCCACCACCTCCCTGGGGCACTTTAAAATATGGATGTGGGACCACCACCTTCCTGTGGCTGTGCGGCACCCCTCCTCGAGCCATAGGTGGCCCTGGGGACTTCCTCCCCAGGGCTGGCTGCTGCTATGTCCCGGGGTGACAACGCCCTGGACATAGCCGTTTGCAGTGGCTTGGCCAGAGCTTTAACCGTTTCCGCCAAGTCACAGCAAACACTCCACTTCCAGCAAGCGAGAGTGGGGAAATGATCTTGCTTGATGGAAGCGGAACATTAGTCTATTTTCCTGCTCACTGTCAAGTGATCAGGGAAACAGACGATTTGATTTCACACACAGGGGGCTGCATTTCCAGCAGCTCCCTATGTGTGAAAGCAATGCCGGCTCCTGCAGGAGGTGGGGAGCCAGCAGGGACCATAGGGGCCTTCAGGCTCCCCCTGTGATCCCAGTGGAGAGGTGGTACCCTGGAGGCAACAACAGAAAGCCGGCCACACCCGGGGGGATGGTGTCCCTGGTGCCAAAATTGGCTCTGGGAAGGGGGCCGTGGACCATTTCTAAATGACCCGGCCAGGAAATCAGCATGGGGAGGGGGGCCTAGTAGCCCCCTCCACATTCCAAAAAAGACCTGGCCCCGGGAATGGGGTCCCCGTGGCTGAAATTGGCCTAGGGAAGCAGAGACACGTGGCCCCCCTCCCCTAATAATACAAAAAAGATTTTTTAAAGTTGGCCCCAGCAAGTCGCCGGAGGCCCCAACCCCTTTCACCGCCACTCTGCAAGCGTGGCTCCTGTAGCAGTACTATTTGGGGGATGAAGTCACCTTGACTCCTGAGGGTCCTTGGGAGCAAACTACCTCTTCTGTTACCTCCAGTAAGTCCCACACAACGGGATTGCTGAGAGATCATTGGAGATATATATTCACTGGAAAAAAACCACAGGTTTCAGGGGCGATATAGTTAGGCTGACATTTCACTCGTACAAAACCAGAGAAATTCATCCGTTATGGTTACCTGAGCTAACTATAACTTGCGCCCCACAATACATTGCTGATGATGTCACATATTACATCAATCATGACAGGGTCAGTGACATCACTCATGACATCACTCATGACATCTCAAATGACATCACTGATGACATCATCCACTGAATTAGTGTTTCTAAAAAGTTTAAGAATGTTATATATATATATATATATATGCCAAGGTGTATTGAAGAATGAGTGGGTGTATGAGTGTCTGAATGGATGATTTAGTGGGTGCATGACTGACTGTATAAGTGAGTGATTAAACGTGTGTTAGTGAATGCATGGGTGAATGACTAATCTGTGTGAATATCTGTATCAGTCTGAAGTTGGTGTGTAAGTGGCTGCATGGGTTGGTGAGTAGCTACATGAGTGTCTATATAGGTTAATAATTGATTGTCTGAGTACATGTATGGGTGTCTGAGTATCTGTGTGGGTGGTGGGGGGGTGACTCCCTGCACAGATGTGTGAGTGGGTGATTCACTGGGTGTATGGGTTCATGAGAGCATCTGCAAGGGGCTGTATGGCTGAAGGAGTGTGTGTATGGCTGTGTTGGTAAGTGAATGGATGTCTCTGGTATATGTGTGAGTAATTACATTTGTGAAAGGCAGTATATGTGATCGTTGGAGTATATAAGTGACTATATGTGAAAGTGAGTGATTGTGAGAGTGGCTGTATGGATGAGTGTGTGCTTGTGTCAGTGATTGTAGAAGAGAGTAAGTATGTGTTAGTATCTGTATGAATAAGTGAGATGGTGTGTGTATAACTGTATAGGTGTGTAAATGGCAGTGTGATTGATTCTTTGGGTGACTGACTAGGTGTGTGAGTAACTCTATGGGTGAGTGGTGGTGTGTGAGTGTCTGTATGGGTGTATGAGTGCATATATCAGTGGCTGTATTGATGAGTGACTGCATGTATGAGTGACTGTATGGGTTAGTGAGTGTATGTGTGTGTAGACCTATGAATCAGTGAGTGGGTATGTACTAACTGGTGTTGGTGTGTCTATGGTTTCGAGAATGGTAGTCTGTATTTTAGAGTGGGTGTCTGAAATGTTATATTAGGGTGTGAGGGGATGCATCAGATATTAAGTGGATGATGTCATCAGTGATGTCATTTGAGATGTCATCAGTGACGTCATAAGTAATGTCACTGACCATGTCATGAGTGATGTAATATGTGACGTCATCAGCAATGCATTGCGGGGGCATGAGATATAGTTGGCTCAGCCAACTATAACGGCTGGATTTCTCTGGTTTTGTACGAGTGAAATGTCAGCCTAGCTATAATGTTCCTGAAACCTGTGGTTTTTTCAGTGAATATCTAATGTTTTTTAAATGGTAATTCCTAACTATAATGTCCCTGAAACCTGTGGTTTTTTTCAGTGAATTTCTAAGGTATTTTAAATGCTAATTACTAACAATAACGTCCCTGAAACCTGTGTTTTTTTCAGTGAATTTCTAAGGTTTTTTAAATGCTAATTTCTGACTATGCCTACATAGGTAGGACATGGACAGAAAGAGGAAGAAAGGTGCAGAAAGAAGCAAGAGAAGTGAAGAAAGAGGGAAGAGAGGTGCAGGAAGAGGAAGAAAGGTGCAGAAAGAAGCAAGACAAATGCAGAAAGAGGCAACAGAAGTCCAGAAAGAGGAATAAAGGTGCAGAAAAAAGCAAGAGAAGTGCAGACAGAAACAACAGAGGTGCAGAAAGAGACCTACTTCAACTGTACCTTTCCACAGACTCATACAAAGTAGCCTAATCACTAATCCTTCTCCCAAGATGTCTTAAACCTCACTTTTCTCTTGAAGGTTCACTATTCATCGACTGCTCAGAATGTTAGGCCTACCAAATGTAAAACAGCAATCCTAGCCATATCACTGTTGTAAGTCTGACAAAGTTTGTGAAGGTACGCATGTGTGTATCTCTGCTTTTACCTAGTGACATGTTACATAAAAATAAACATCCAAATACTTGAATACCTGTGTTTCAAATAGCATACTCTGTAAATTTGTGTACAAAATGGTGTATGTATTTCTTTCTGCTCATACTACAGGGCACATGGGTATTCACTAGTATATTTGAGGGGCTCTATAACACCTTTATACATAAGACATGTCTGCCTGTGCAACCGAATGACAAATCAGAACTGAGAAGATTTGACCACCTATAGGAGAAGCTACCTGCATTTTAAGCTACCATCTTCAGATGCATGACACATGTGAGAATACATGTACAAGTAGACATATACCTCAGTCACGAGAGTACGCTGACCTTTAAACTTGACAGCTTGCACTTCCCATTTGAGTACAGAAAGAGGTGAAAGTAGAACAGAAAGAAGCAAGACAAGTGCAGAAAGAGGCAAGAGAGGTGCAGAAAGAGGGAAGAGGGGTGCACAAAGAGGCAAGTGGGATGCAGAACGAAGCAAGAGAAGTGAAGAAAGAGGTGAGTGAAGTACAGAAAGAAGCAAGAGGCATGCAGAAAAAAACAAGAGAGGTGCACAAAGAGTAAGAAATGTGCAGAAAGAGGCAAGAGAAGTGCAGAAAGAAGCAAGAGAAGTGCAGAAAGAGGCAGGAGAGGTGCAGAAAGAAGGAAGAGGGGTACAGAAAGAAGCAATAGAAGTGAAGAAACAAGCAAGAGAAATGTAGAAAGAAACAAAAGCAGGTGCAGAAAGAGGCAAGAGGGTGGGAGAAGGAGGGAAGGCGACTGCAGAAAGAGGCAATAGGGGTGCAGAAAGAACCAAGAGGGGTGCAGAAAGAAGCAAGAGAACACCTGAAAGAAGCAACAGAGGTGCAGAAAGAGGCAAGAGAAGTGCAGAAAGAAGGAACAGAAATGCAGAAAGACGCAAGAGAAGTGCAGAAAGAAGCAACAGAAATGCAGAAAGAGGCAAGAGAGTGAAGAAAGAAGCAACAGAACTGCAGAAGGCAGCAAGAGAAGTGCAGAAAGAGGCAAGCTAGGAGCAGAAACAGGCAAGAGAGGTGCAGAAAGAGGGAACAGGGATGCAGAAAGAGGCAAGAGAGGTGCAGAAAGAGGGAAGAGTGGTACAGAAAGAGGCAAGAGCGGTACAGAAAGAGGCAAGAGCGTTGCAGAAAGAGGCAAGAGGGGTGCAGAAAGAGGCAACTGAGGTGCAGAAAGAGGCAATAGAGGTGCAGAAAGAGGCAAGAGAAATACAGAAAGAGTCAAGAGAAGTGCTGAAAGAAGCAACAGAGGTGCAGAAAGAACCAAGAGAACTGTGGAAAGAGACGGGAGTTGCAGAAAGAAACAATAGAGGTGCAGAAAAAGCGAGAGAAGTGCAGAAGGTGTCAAGTTAGGTGCAGAAAGAGGCAAGAGAGGTGCAGAAATAGGCAAGTGAGGTGCAGAAACAGGAAAGAGGGGTACAGAAGGAGGGAACAGGGATGCAGAAAGAGGCAAGAGAAGTGCAGAACGAAGCAACAGAGGTGCAGAAGGAGGCAAGAGAACTGCAGAAAGAGGCAAGAGGGTTACAGAAACAGGCAAGAGAGGTACAGAAAGAAGCAACAGAGGTGCATAAAGATGTAAGAGAAATGCAGAAAGAGCCAACATAGGTGCAGAAAGAGGCAAGAGGGGTACAGAAAGAGGCAAGAGAAGTGCTGAAATAAGCAACAGAGGTACAGAAAGAGGCAAGAGAAGTACATAAAGAGGCGATAGAGGTGTAGAAAGAGGCAAGTGAAGTGCAGAAAGAAGCAATAGAAGTGCTGAAAGAAGCAACAGAGGTACAGAAAGAAGCAAGAGAAGTGATGCAGGAAACAATAGAGTTGCCAAAAGAAACAAGTGAGGTGCAGAAAAATAGCAAGAGATGTGAAGAAAGAGGCAAGTGAGGTGCAGAAAGAGGAAAAAGAGGTGCAGAAAGATGCAAGTGAGGTACAGAAACAGGCAAGAGGGGTACAGAAAGAGGCAAGAGAAGTGCAGAAAGAAGCAACAGAGGTGGAGAAGGAGGCAAGAGAACTGCAGAATTTGGCAAGAGTGGTACTGAAAGAGGCAAGAGAAGTGCAGAAAGAAGTAACAGAGGTGCAGAAGGAGGTAATAGAACTGCAGAAAGAGGCAAGAGAGTTGCAGAAAGAGGCAAGAGAGGTGCAGAAAGAGGGAAGAGGGGTACAGAAAGAGGGAAGAGGGGTACAGAAAGAGGGAAGAGGGGTGCAGATAGAAGCAAAAGAGTTGCAGAAAGAAGCTAGAGAAGTGCAGAAAGAACCAACATAGGTGCAGAAAGAGGCAAGAGAAGTGCTGAAAGAAGCAACAGAGGTGCAAAAAGAGGCATGGGAAGTGCAGAAAGAGGCAAGAGAGGTGTAGAAAGAGGCAAGACAAGTGCACAAAGAAGCAAGAGAAATGCTGAAAGAAGCAACAGAGGTGCAGAAAGAAGCAAGGGAAGTGATGAAAGAGACAAGAGAGTTGCAAAAAGAAACACATGAGGTGCAGAAAAAAGAAAGAGAAGTGCAGAAAGAGGCAAGTGAGTGTGTAAAAAGAGGCAAGAGAGGTGCAGAAAGGGGCAAGAGAGGAATAGAAAGATGCAAGTGGGGTGCAGAAACAAGCAAGACGGGTACAGAAAGAGGCATGAGAAGTGCAGAAAGAAGCAACAGAGGTATTGAAGGAGGCAAGAAAACTGCAGAAAGAGGCAAGAGAGTTGCAGAAACATGCAAGAGAGTTACAGAAAGAGGGAACATGGGTGCAGAAAGAGGCAAGAGAGGTGCATACAGAGGGAGGAGGGGTGTAGAAAGAGGGGAGAGGTGTGCAGAAAGAAGCAACAGAGGTGCAGAAGGAGGCAAGAGAAGTGCAGGAAGACGCCACAGAGGTGCAGAAGGAGGTAAGAGTGCTACAGAAAGAGGCAAGAGAGGTGCAAAAAGAGGGTACAGGGTTGAAGAAAGAGGCAAAAGAGGTGCAGAAAGAGGGAAGACGGGTGCAGAAAGAGGCAAGAGGGGTACAGAAAGAAGCAACAGAGGTGCAGAAAGAGGGAAGCGGCGTGCAGAAAGAATCAAGAGCGGTAAAGAAAGAGGCAAGAGGTGTGCAGAAAGAAGCAACAGAGGTGCAGAAGGAGGCAAGAGAAGTGCACAAACAGGCAAGAGTGGTACAGAAAGAGGCAAGAGAATTGCAGGAAGAAGCCACAGAGGTGCAGAAGGAGGTAAGAATTCTACAGAAAGAGGCAAGAGAGTTGCAGAAACAGGCAAGAGAGGTACAGAAAGAGAGAACAGGGGTGCAGAAAGAGGCAAGAGAGGTGCAGAAAGAGGCAAGAGGGATGCAGAAAGAGGCAAGAGGGGTACAGAAAGAAGCAACAGAGGTGCAGAAAGAGGTAAGAGGTATACAGAAAGAGTCAAGAGCGGTGCAGAAAGAGGAAAGAGGGGTGCTGAAAGAGGCAACAAAGGTGCAGAAAGAAGCAAGAGAGGCGCAGAAACAGGCAAGAGTACTACAGAAAGAGGCAAGAGAGTTGCAGAAACAGGCAAGAGAGGTGCAGAAAGAGGGAACAGGGGTGCAGAAATAGGCAAGAGAGGTGCAGAAAGAGGCAAGAGGGATGCAGAAAGAGGCAAGAGGGGTGCAGAAAGAAGCATCAGAGGTGCAGAAAGAGGGAAGAGGTAAGTAGAAAGAGTCAAGAGCGGTGCAGAAAGAGGCAAGAGGGGTGCTGAAAGAGGGAACAGAAGTGCAGAAAGAAACAAGAGAGGTGCAGACAAAAGCAAGAGAAGTACAGAAAGAGGCAATTTAGGTGCATAAAGAGGCAAGAGCGGTTCAGAAAGAGGCAAGTGAGGTGTGGAAACAGGCAAGAGGGGTATAGAAAGAGGCAAGAGAAGTAGAGAACGAAGCAACTGAGATGCAGAAGAAGGCAAGAGAACTGCAGAAAGAGGCAAGAGAGTTGCAGAAACAGGCAAGAGAGGTGCAGAAAGAGGGAACAGGGGTGCATAAAGAGGCAAGAGAAATGCAGAAAGAAGCAACAGAGGTGCAGAAGGAGGCAACAGAACTGCAGAAAGAGGCAAGAGGGTTACAGAAAAAGGCAAGAGAGGTGCAGAAAGATCCAACATAGGTGCAGAAAGAGGCAAGAGGGTTACAGAAAGAGGCACGAGAAGTGCTGAAATAAGCAACAGGGGTGCAGAAAGAGGCAAGAGAAGTACATAAAGAGGCAAGAGAAGTGTAGCAAGAGGCAAGAGAAGTACAGAAAGAAGCAATAGAAGTGCGGAAAAAAGCAGCAGAGGTGCAGAAAGAAGCAAGAGAAGTGATGAAAGAAACAATAGAGTTGCCGAAAGAAACAAGTGAGGTTCAGAAAAAAAGCAAGAGAAGTGCAGAAAGAGGCAAGTGAGGTGCAGAAAGAGGCAAGAGAGGTGCAGAAAGAGGCAAGTGAGGTAGAGAAACAGGCAAGATGGGTACAGAAAGAGACAAGAGAAGTGCAGAAAGAAGCAACAGAGGTGCAGAATGAGGTAAGCGAAGTGCAGAAAGAGGCAAGAGAGTTGCAGAAACAGGCAAGAGAGGTGCAGAAAAAGGGAACAGGGGTGCAGAAAGAGGCAAGAGGGGTGCAGAAATTAACAACAGATGTGCAGAAAGAAGGAAGAGAAATGCAGAAAGAACCAATATAGGAGCAGAAAGAGGCAAGAGGGGTGCAGAAAGAGGCAAGAGAAGTGCTGAAAGTAGCAACAGAGGTGCAAAAAGAGGCAAGAGAAGTGCAGAAAGAGGCAAGAGAGGTGTAGAAAGAGGCAAGACAAGTGCAGAAAGAAACAAGAGAGGTGCTGAAAGAAGCAACAGAGGTGCAGAAAGAAGTAAAAGAAGTGATGAAAGAGACAACAGAGTTGCCAAAAGAGGCAAGAGAGGTGTAGAAAGAGGCAAGTGGGATGCAGAAACAAGCAAGACGGGTGCAGAAAGAGGCAAGAGAAGTGCAGAAAGAAGCAACAGATGTACAGAAGAATGCAAGAGAACTGCAGAAAGAGGCAAGAAAGTTGCAGAAACAGGCAAGAAAGGTGCAAAAAGAGGGAACTGGGGTGCAGAAAGAGGCAAGGGAAGTGCAGAAAGAAGCAACAGAGGTGCAGAAAGAGGGAAGAGGGGTGCAGAAAGGCAAGAGGGGTGCAGAAAGAAGCAACAGAGGTGCAGAAAGCAGCAAGAGAAGGGCAGAAAGAGGCTAGATAGGTGCAGAAACAGGCAAGAGAGGTGCAGAAAAAGGGAACAGGGATGCAGAAAGAGGCAAGAGAGGTGCGGAAAGAGGGAAGAAGGGTGCAGAAAGAAGCAAGAGGGGTGCAGAAAGAAGCAAGAGAGGTGCAGAAAGAAGCAAGAGAAGTGATGAAAGAAACAATAGAGTTGCCGAAAGAAACAAGTGAGGTTCAGAAAAAAAGCAAGAGAAGTGCAGAAAGAGGCAAGTGAGGTGCAGAAAGAGGCAAGAGAGGTACAGAAAGAGGCAAGTGAGGTAGAGAAACAGGCAAGATGGGTACAGAAAGAGACAAGAGAAGTGCAGAAAGAAGCAACAGAGGTGCAGAATGAGGTAAGCGAAGTGCAGAAAGAGGCAAGAGAGTTGCAGAAACAGGCAAGAGAGGTGCAGAAAAAGGGAACAGGGGTGCAGAAAGAGGCAAGAGGGGTGCAGAAATTAGCAACAGAGGTGCAGAAAGAAGGAAGAGAAATGCAGAAAGAACCAATATAGGAGCAGAAAGAGGCAAGAGGGGTGCAGAAAGAGGCAAGAGAAGTGCTGAAAGTAGCAACAGAGGTGCAAAAAGAGGCAAGAGAAGTGCAGAAAGAGGCAAGAGAGGTGTAGAAAGAGGCAAGACAAGTGCAGAAAGAAACAAGAGAAGTGCTGAAAGAAGCAACAGAGGTGCAGAAAGAAGTAAAAGAAGTGATGAAAGAGACAACAGAGTTGCCAAAAGAGGCAAGAGAGGTGTAGAAAGAGGCAAGTGGGATGCAGAAACAAGCAAGACGGGTGCAGAAAGAGGCAAGAGAAGTGCAGAAAGAAGCAACAGATGTACAGAAGAAGGCAAGAGAACTGCAGAAACAGGCAAGAAAGTTGCAGAAACAGGCAAGAAAGGTGCAAAAGAGGGAACTGGGGTGCAGAAAGAGGCAAGGGAAGTGCAGAAAGAAGCAACAGAGGTGCAGAAAGAGGGAAGAGGGGTGCAGAAAGGCAAGAGGGGTGCAGAAAGAAGCAACAGAGGTGCAGAAAGCAGCAAGAGAAGGGCAGAAAGAGGCTAGATAGGTGCAGAAACAGGCAAGAGAGGTGCAGAAAAAGGGAACATGGATGCAGAAAGAGGCAAGAGAGGTGCGGAAAGAGGGAAGAAGGGTGCAGAAAGAAGCAAGAGGGGTGCAGAAAGAAGCAAGAGAGGTGCAGAAAGAAGGAAGAGAAGTACATCAAGAGACCAACATAGGTATAGAAAGAGGAAAGAGGGGAGCAGAAAGGGGCAAGAAAAGTGTAGAAAGAAGCAACAGAGGTGCAGAAAGCAGCAAGAGAAGTGCAGAAAGAGGCAAGATAGGTGCAGAAACAGACAAGAGAGGTGCAGAAAAAGGGAAGAGGGGTGCAGAAAGAGGCAAGAGGGGTGCAGAAAGATGCAGCAGAGGTGCAGGAAGCAGCAAGAGAAGTACAGAAAGAGGCAAGATAGGTGCAAAAACAGGCAAGAGAGGTGCAGAAAGAGGCAAGAGCAGTGCAGAAAAAGGCAACAGAGGTGCAGAAAGAGGCACGATAGGTGCAGAAACAGGCATGGGAAGTGCAGAAAGAGGCAAGAGAAGTGCTGAAAGAAGCAACAGAGGTGCAGAAAGAACCAATAGAGGTGCAGAAAGCAGCAAGAGAAGGGCAGAAAGAGGCTAGATAGGTGCAGAAACAGTCAAGAGGGGTGCAGAAAAAGGGACCAGGGATGCAGAAAGAGGCAAGAGAGGTGCGGAAAGAGGGAAGAGGGGTGCAGAAAGAAGCAAGAGGGGTGCAGAAAGAAGCAAGAGAGGTGCAGAAAGAAGGAAGAGAAGTACATCAAGAGACCAACAGAGGTATAGAAAGAGGAAAGAGGGGTACAGAAAGAGGCAAGAAAAGTATAGAAAGAAGCAACAGAGGTGCAGAAAGCAGCAAGAGAAGTGCAGAAAGAGGCAAGATAGGTGCAGAAAAAGGGAAGAGGGGTGAAAGAAAAAGGGAAGAGGGGTGCAGAAAGAGGCAAGAGGGGTGCAGAAAGATGCAGCAGAGGTGCAGGAAGCAGCAAGAGAAGGACAGAAAGAGGCAAGATAGGTGCAAAAACAGGCAAGAGAGGTGCAGAAAGAGGGAAGAGGGGTGCAGAAAGAGGCAAGAGCAGTGCAGAAAAAGGCAACAGAGGTTCAGAAAGAGGCATGATAGGTGCAGAAACAGGCAATGGAAGTGCAGAAAGAGGCAAGAGAAGTGTTGAAAGAAGCAACAGAGGTGCAAAAAGTGGCAAGAAAATTGCAGAAAGAGGCAAGAGAGGTGTAGAAAGAGGCAAGACAAGTGCAGAGAGAAGCAAGAAAAGTGCTGAAAGAAGCAAAAGAGGTGCAGAAAGAAGCAAGAGAAGTGATGAAAGAGACAAGAGAATTGCCAAAAGAAACAAGTGAGGTGCAGAAAAAGCAAGAGAAGTGCAGAAAGAGGCAAGTGAGGTGTAGAAAGAGGCAAGAGAGGTGCAGAAAGAGGCAAGAGACGTGTAGAAGGAGGCAAGTGGAGAGTGCAGAAACAGGCAAGACGGGTGCAGAAAGAGGCAAGAGAAGTGCAGAAAGAAGCAACAGAGGTGTATAAAGAGGCAAGAGAGGTGCAGAAAGAGGGAACATGGGTGCAGAAAGAGGCAAGAGGGGTGCAGGAAGAGGGAAGAAGTGTGCAGAAAGAGGCAAGAGGCATGCAGAAAGAAGCACAAGAGGTGTAGAAAGTAGCAAGAGGAGTGCAGAAACAGACAAGAGAAGTGCTGAAAAAAGCAACAGATGTGCAGAAAGAGGTAAGAGAAGTGCTGAAAGAAGCAACAGAAGTACATAAGGAGGCAAGAGAACTGCAGAAAGAGGCAAACAAG
Source organism: Calotriton arnoldi (assembly GCA_963921515.1). Taxonomy (NCBI): domain Eukaryota; kingdom Metazoa; phylum Chordata; class Amphibia; order Caudata; family Salamandridae; genus Calotriton; species Calotriton arnoldi. The sequence goes on from CAWUFW010017385.1 coordinate 245,186, forward strand.
TTGCAGAAAAAGGCAAGAGATGTGCAGAAAGAGGGAACAAGGATACAGAGAAAGGCAAGACATTTGCAGAAAGAGGGAAGAGGGGTGCAGAAAGATGCAAGAGGGGTGCAGAAAGAAGAAAGAGAAGTGCAGATAGAAGCAACAGAGGTGCAAAAAGAGCCAAGAGGGGTGCAGAGAGAGGCAACAGAGGTGCAGAAAGAGGCAACAGAGGTGCAGAGACAGGCAAGCGAAGTGCAGGAAGAGGCAGAAAAGGTGGTGAAAGAAGCAACGAAGGTGGAGAAAGAAGCAAGAGAAGTGATGAAAGAGACAAGAGAGTTGCAGAAAGAAATAAGAGAGGTGCAGAAAGAGGCAAGTGAGGAGCAGAAACAGGCAAGAGGGGCACAAAAAGAGGCAAGAGAAGTGCAGATAGAAGCAACATCGGTGCAGATGGAGGCAAGAGAACTGCAGAAAGAGGCAAGAGAGTTGCAGAAACAGGCAAGAGAGGTACAGAAAGAGAGAACAGGGGTGCAGAAAGAGGCAAGAAAGGTGCAGAAAGAGTAGTACAGAAAGAGGAAAGAGAGGTGCAGAAAGAAGAAAGAGAGGTGCAGAAAGAAGCGAGAAGTACAGAAAGAACCAACAGAGGTATAGAAAGAGGCAGGAGGGGTGCAGAAAGAGGCAAGAAAAGTGCATAAAGAAGCAACAGAGGTGCACAAAACAGCAAGAGAAGGGCAGAAAGAGGCTAGATAGGTGCAGAAACCGGCAAGAGAGGTGTAGAAAAAGGGAACAGGGATGCAGAAAGAGGCAAGAGAGGTGCGGAAAGAGGGAAGAGAGGTGCAGAAAGAAGCAAGAGGAGTGCAGAAAGAGGCAAGATAGGTGCAGAAACAGACAAGAGAGGTGAAGAAAGAGGGAAGAGCGGTGCAGAAAAAGGCAACAGAGTTGCAGAAAGAGGTAAGATAGGTACAGAAATAGGCAAGGGAAGTGCAGAAAGAAGCAACAGAGGTGCAGAAAGACCCAATAGAAGTTATGAATGAGACAAGAGTGTTACAGTAAGAAACAAGAGAGGTGCAGAAAAAAGCAAGAGAAGTGCAGAAAAAGGCAAGAGAGGTGCAGAAAGAGGGAAGAGGGGTGCAGAAAGAGGTAAGAGGCGTGCAGAAAGAAGCAAGAGAGGTGCAGAAAGCGGCAATAGGGGTGTCGAAACAGGCATGAGTAGTGCAGAAAGAAGCAGCAGAAGTGCACAAGGAGGCAAGAGAACTACAGAAAGAGGCAAGCAAGTTGCAGAAAAAGGCAAGAGGTGCAGAAAGAGGGAACAGGGATGCAGAAAGAGGCAAGAGATGTGCAGAAAGAGGGAAGAGGGGTGAAGAAAGAGGCAAGAGGGGTGCAGAAAGAAGGAAGAAAAGTACAGATAGAAGCAACAGAGGAACAGAAAGAGGCAAGAGTGTTGCAGAAAGAGGCAAGAGAAGTGCTGTAAGAAGCAACAAATGTGCAGAAATCAGAAAGAGAAGTGCAAAAAGAGGCAAGATAGGTGCAGAAAAGGGCAAGAGAGGTGCAGGAAAAGGGAAAAGGGATGCAGAAAGAGGCAAGAGGTGTGCAGAAAGAAGCTAGAGAGGTACAGAAAGAAACAAGAGAAGTACAGAAAGAACCAAAAGATGTATAGAAAGAGGCAAGAGGGGTGCAGAAAGAGGCAAGAGAAGTACAGAAAAAGGCAAGAAAGTTGCGGAAAAAGGGTACATGGGTGCAGAAAGAGGCAAGAGAGGTGCAAAAAGCAGCAAGATAAGTGCAGAAAGAGGCAAGATAGGTGCAGAAACAGGCAAGAGTGAATCAGAAAAAGGGAACAGGGGTGCAGAAAGAGGCAAGAGAGGTGCAGAAAGAGGGGTGCAGAAAGAGGCAAGAGGGGTGCAGAAAGAAGCAAGAGAGGTGCAGAAAGAAGGAAGAGAAGTACATTAAGAGACCAACAGAGGTATAGAAAGAGGCAAGAGAGGTGCAGAAAGAGGCACGATAGGTGCAGAAACAGACAAGAGAGGTGCAGATAAAGGGAAGAGGGGTGCAGAAAGAGGCAAGAGGGGTTCAGAAAGAAGCCACAGAGGTGCATGAAGCAGCAAGAGAAGTACAGAAAGAGGGAAGATAGGTGCAGAAAAAGGCAAGAGAGGTGCAGAAAGAGGGAAGAGGGGTGCAGAAAGAGGCAAGAGCGGTGCAGAAAAAGGCAACAGAGGTGCAGAAAGAGGCAAGATAGGTACAGAAACAGGCAAGGGAATTGCAGAAAGAGGCAAGAGAAGTGCTGAAAGAAGCAACAGAGGTGCAGAAAGAACCAATAGAAGTTATGAATGAGACAAGAGAGTTACAGAAAGAAACAAGAGAGGTGCAGAAAAAAGCAAGAGAAGTGCAGAAACAGGCAAATTAGGTGTAGAAAGAGGCAAGAGAGGTGCAGAAAGAGGCAAGTGAGGTCTGGAAACAAGTAAGAGGGGTGCAGAAAGAAGCAATAGAAAAACACAAGGAGGCAAGAGAACTGCAGAAAGGGCAAGACAAGTGCAGAAAGAAGCAAGAGAAGGGCTGAAAGAAGCAACAGAGGTGCAAAAACAGGAAGAGCAGTGCAAAAAGAGGCAAGATGGGTGCAGAAACAGGCAAGAGATGTGCAAAAAGAGGGAAGAGGGATGCAGGAAGAGGCAAGAAAGGTGCAGAAAGAAGGAAGAGGGGTGCAGAAAAAGCAAGAGTGGTGCAGAAAGAGGGAAGAGAAGAGCTGAAAGAAGCAACAGAGGTGCAGAAAGCAAGAAGAGAAGTGCAAAATGAGGCACGATCGGTGCAGAAAAGGCAAGAGAGGTGCAGAAAGAGGGAACAGGGGAGCAGAAAGAGGCAAGAGAGGTACAAAAAGAGGGAAGAGGAATGCAGAAAGAGGCAAGGGCCGTGCAGAAAGAGCCAGGAGGGGTGTAGAAAGAGGCAACAGAGGTGCAGAAAGAGGCAAGACAGGTACAGAAACAGGCAAGAGAAGTGCAGAAAGAGGTAAGAGAGGTGCTGAAAGAAGCATCAGAGGTGCAGAAAGAACCAAGAGAAGCGATGAAAGTGACAAGGGAGTTGCAGAAAGAAACAAGAAAGGTGCAGAAAGAGGCAAGTGAAGAGCAGAAACAGGCAAGAGGGGCACATAAAGAGGCAAGAGAGCTGCAGAAAGTGGCAAGAGAGTTGCAGAAACAGGCAAGAGAGGTGCAGAAAGAGGGAACAGGGGCAGAAAGAAGCAAGAGAGGTGCAGAACGAAGCAAGAGAAGTACAGAAAGAACCCACAGAGGTGCAGAAAGAGGCAAGAGGGGTGCAGAAAGAGGCAAGAAGAGTGCAGAAAGACGCAACAGAGTTGCAGAAAGCAGCAAGAGAAGTTCAGAAACAGGAAAGATAGGTGCAGAAACAGGCAAGGGAGGTGCAGAAAATGGTAACAGGGGCAGAAAGAAGCAAGAGAGGTGCAGAAAGAGGGAAGAGGGGTGCAGAAAGAGGCAAGAGCCATGCATAAAGAGGCAACAGAGGTGCAAAAAGAGGCAATAGAGGTGCAGAAACAGGCAAGAGAAGTGCAGAAAGAGGCAAGAGAAGTGCTGAAAGAACCAAGAGAAGTGCAGAAAAAACAAAGAGAAGTTATGAAAGAGACAAGAGAGTTGCAGAAATAAACAAGAGAAAGTGCACAAAGAGGCACTTTAGGTGCAGAAACAGGCAAGAGTAGTGCAGAAAGAAACAACATAAGTGCAGAAAGAGGCAAGAGAACTGCAGAAAGAGGCAAGAGAGTTGCAGTAAGAGGCAAGAGATGTGAAGAAAGAGGGAACAGGGATGTACAAAAGAGACAAGAAAGGTGCAGAAAGAGGGAAGAAGGGTGCAGAAAGAGGCAAGAGGGGTGCAGAAAGAAGCAAGAGAAGTGCAGAAAGAAGCCACACAGGTGCAGAAGGAGGCAAGAGAACTGCAGAAACAGACAAGAGTGGTACAGAAAGAGGCAAGGGAAATGCAGAAAGAAGCAACAGTGGTGCAGAAGGAGGTAAGAGAACTGCAGAAAGAGGCAAGAGAGTTGCTGAAACAGGCAAGAGAGGTGCAGAAAGAGGGAACAGGAGTGCGGAAAGAGGCAAAAGAGGTGCAGATATAGGGAAGAGGGGTGCAGAAAGAGGCAAGAGGGGTGCAGAAAGAAGCAACAGAGGTGCAGAAAGATGCAAGAGAAGTGCAGGAAGAACCAACATAGATGCAGAAAGAGGCAAGATTGGTGCAGAAAGAGGCAAGAGAAGTGCTGAAAGAAGCAACAGAGGTGTACACAGAATCAAGAGAATTGCATAAAGAGGCAAAAGAGGTGCAGAAAGAGGCAAGACAAGTGCAGAAAGAAGCAAGAGAAGTGCTTAAAGAAGCAACAGAGGTGCAGAAAGAAGCAAGAGAAGTGATGAAAGAGACAAGAGAGTTGCCAAAAGAAACAAGTGAAGTGCAGAAAAAAGCAAGTGAAGTACAGAAAGAGGCAAGTGAGGTGTAGAAAGAGGGAAGAGACATGCAGAATTAGGCAAGAGAGGTGCAGAAATAGATAAGTGGGGTGCAGAAACAGGCAAGACCGGTGCTGAAAGAAGCAAGAAATATGCAGAAATAAGCAACGGAGGTGCAAAAGGAGGCAAGATAACTGCAGAAAGAGGCAAGAGAGTTGCAGAAGCAGGCAAGAGAGGAGCCAAAAGAGGGAACATGGGTGCAGAAAGAGGAAAGAGAGGTGCAGAAATAGGGAAGAGGGGTGCAGAAAGAGGCTAGAGGCATGCAGAAAGAAGCAAGAGAAGTGCACAGAGAAGCAAGAGAAGTGTAGAAAGAAACAACAGAGGTGCAGAAAGTAGCAAGAGGGGTACAGAAACAGGCAAGAGTAGTGCAAAAAGAAGCATCAAAAGTGCACAAGGAGGCAAGAGAACTGCAGGAAGAGGCAAGAGAGTTGCAGAAAGAGGCAAGAGATGTGCAGAAAGAGGGAACATGGATGCAGAAATAGGCAAGAAAGGTACAGAAAGAGTGTAGAGGGGTGCAGAAAGAGGCAAGAGGGGTACAGAAAGAAGCAAGAGAGGTGCAGAAATAAGCAATAGAGGTGCAGAAAGAGGCAAGAGGGGTGCAGTAAGAGGCAAGAGAAGTGCTGAAAGAAGTAACAGAAATGCAGAAAGAGGCAATAGAAGTGCAGAAAGAAGCAACAGAGGTGCAGAAAGAGGTGCACAAAGAGACAAGACAGGTGCACAAAGAGACAAGAGAACATGCACAAAGAGACAAGAGATTTGCACAAAGAGACAAGAGAGGTGCAGAAAGAGGTAAGACGACTGCAGAAAGAGGCAACATGCGTGCAGAAAGTAGCAAGAGGGGTGCAGAAAGAGGCAACAGAAGAACTGAAATAAGCAACAGAGGTGCAGAAAGAGGCAAGAGAGGTGCAGAAAGAAGGAACAGAAATGCAGAAAGAGGCAAGAGATGTGCAAAAAGAAGCAACAGAAATGCAGAAAGTAGCAACAGAGGTGCAGAAGGAGGTAAGAGAACTGCAGAAAGAAGCAAGAGAGTTGCAGAAACAGGCAAAAGAGGTGCAGAAAGAGGCAAGAGAAGTGCAGAAAGAAGCAAACAGAGGTGCAGAAGGAGGCAAGATAACTGCAGAAAGAGGCAAGAGAGTTGCAGAAACAGGCAAGAGAGGTAGAGAAAGAGGGAACATGGGTGCAGAAAGAGGCAAGAGAGGTGCAGAAATAGTGAAGAGGGTGCAGAAAGAGGCAAGACGCATGCAGAAAGAACTAACAGAGGTGCGGAAAGTAGCAAGAGGGGTGCAGAAACAGGGAAGAGTAGCGCAGAAAGAAGCAACAGAAGTGCACAAGGAGGCAAGAGAACTGCAGAAAGAGGCAAGATATGTGCAGAAAGAGGGAACAGGGATGCAGAAAGAGGCAAGAAAGGTGCAGAAAGATGGGAAGAGGGGTGCAGAAAGAGGCAAGAGGGGTGCAGAAACAAGCAAGAGAGGTGTAGAAAGAAGCAAGAGAAGTGCAGAAAGAGGCAAGAGAAGATGCAGAAACATGAAAGAGATGTGCAGAAATAGGCATGAGAAGTGCAGAAAGAAGCAACAGAAATGGAGAAAGAGTTAAGAGAAGTGCAAAAAGGAGCAACAGAAATTCAGAACAAAGCACGATGGATGCAGAAAGAGGCAAAAGAAGTGCAGAAAGAAGCAACAGAGGTGCAGAAAGAGGCAAGAGAGGTGCAGAAAGAGGGGTGCAGAGAGAGGCAAGAGGGGTGGAGAAAGAAGCAACAGAGGTGCAGAAAGAGGCAAGAGAGGTGCAGAAACAGGCAAGAGAAGTGCAGAAAGAGGCAAGAGAAGTGCTGAAAGAAGCAACAGAGGTGCAGAGAGAACCAAGAGAAGTGATGAAAGAGACAAGAGAGTTGCAGAAAGAAACAAGAGAGTGTGAGAAGTTGGCCTGGTAAATGCTGTCCACTAATTAAAGTGGGCACCTTGTACCAGTCCAAACAACCCCTTATGGAGATAGGTTAAAGACAACCTTTATTGAAAGCTATCCTAGTGGTAGCTATGGAGAGCAGCCTTCAGGCTAAGTCTTGAAGGAATGTAAAGCAGCTTGTTTTACCAGTCTATAATCTCTTGAGTGACCAAATGAAAGAGGACCACACCAGGTATATATATATAAAATATATGTACTTAGTCTTAAACACACCCCTCTAGTCTCTTTATGAGGCTAGAGTTCGAAGTACATAGGTTACAAGTCAGTTATCAACAGTAACAGCACAAATACACGTTTGGGCCCTAGGGGCGTACCAAACCATATACCAAAAAAGTGGTATAAGAACCACGACTGAGCTAGACACAAGGCCTAGAGCCTGTAGAAGTGCTTGGACCACAAGGAACCACCCAAGGTAGTGACACAGGAGACCCACAGGGGACGCGTGCAGTGTTGGAACACAGCCGCGAATCACCGTTAACTTCTATGGGGAAAGTCGCGGTTGGATTTTTAAAAGAAAAGGACACTTAGAAGAGGACTTGGAGCAAACCCCTTTAGAACTAGGCAGTTCTAGAGTCAATACCCACGGGAGCACCGGAGTACTCGAGTTACCTCACCCAGGGAAGCCGGGTGCATAGGTGTCTTTTGGAGTCGGGTTTCGTCGTCGATTTCAATGGCGATCTGCAGCAAAGTGCTGCTGGCGACCAAGTCGAAAGTGTCCAGGTGGCTCCAAGGATGGATCGTAGATCTGAAGAACCTGAAAGCAGAGCGGACAGAGTCTGGGTCACTAGCCAGTGACCAGGAAGGTGATGAGCAGATGCCCACCGATGTGGGGTGCTTCAGGTAGGTTGATGGGTGTTTTGACTCTTCAGCCACGAGTTCCAGGAGGTGTGGACAACAACCAGGAGCTGGATTCGAGCTGTCCCCCGACGTTTGTCGAGTGCTGGGGTGTTGGCGACCGGATTGGACCCAACAAGCCTTGGCAATGGCAAGTCACATAGAAACAGAGAAAGGACTTTGGTGCAGACCAGCAAGGTCTAAGGGACTCACCCAGCAAGGGTAAATCAGGGCACCTCTGGACCAACCAGGAAAGCCCAAGCAGAAGAAGAGTTGCCTTCGGGAGGACCCACTAGCCAATGGACTAGCGATCGCGAAGGAGCCTCAAATGGACGCACTTGGAGCTGGCTCACAGGACACTCGTGGAGTGGAGGCCAGTGATCTTCGGTGCAGTTGGTGCTCGTGGCGGGGGCTACTGGGAGCCCAAAGCACAACTTCAAAGGAGACCAGGAAGAGGATGCACTTGCAAAAGTTCTCGGTGTCCAGGGGTCATGGTTCCACGTTACCCACGACAGCTATGTGCCTCAGCTTCACTGGGGTGTCAGGGCAGCCTCGGGGAAGTCCGGAAATCTACCTCTGGTGATGCAAAGACTTCGGCGTCCGGCGAGAGCTTCAGCGATGCAGACCGGACAGTTGCTTCTTTGGTGCCTGCCAAGCAGGGGAGTCACTCCTTGACCCCAAGGGAGATTCTTCAGTCCTCTAATCTTCAAGTAGAGCGTCGAAGGTCCAGGATTCACGTTCAGAGTTTTGTCCAGGGATAATCTAAAGTCCTAAGGACTGGTGTCCCATACTTATACTAAGTTAGGGGGTTGGACATACTCTGGGGACCCACCTATGGGAGGGTCAGGGAAGAGGGGTGGTTACACCCATTCCCTTTGTCCAGTTTCGTGCCAGAGCAGGGGCAGGTAGACCCTGCAACCGGTTTGAACTGGACTATGCACAGGGACACCAAATGTGCCCCCAGTGCAGGACTTCAAAGCACCAGAGAGTGCTCCCGCCCAGCCCCAATACACACTATCCTGTCTGGGGAGGTGGTTACACCTCCCTGCGACAGGAAACCTATTGTCCAGGCCTCCCCTGCCGGAGTTTCAGTCAGCAGCAGGAGGCCAGACCCGTGTCTGTGACAGCGGCATCCATTTTGTGATGCCAGGGCTCTGAAAAGTTAATACCGGGTATGCCGGTGTGTACATGTCTCTCCCTCTAGAAGGGTGGAATGCTACCCCCGCCGCCAGAACTGGCAGGGTGGTAGTATTCCAAGGTGTTTGACACCAAACACGACATGTTTCCGTGCAGCCATCTCAAAGTTAGTATTTAACTCGAGGTTATAATGCACTTAAGAGTATATGGTCAGGCTGCACCACAAAAAGCACCAGAGGATTGACTCCGAACTCTGCAGAGGGGCTCTGCTCATGCAGGGGCACCCTCTCACATAAAAACCAAGCACTCTGCCTTCAGGATTGTTAAGGCCTGCCATAGGAGTGACTTATAGGTTTATATGTGTGTGCAATGGTAGTGATATAGGTAGCCTATACCACAGTAAGGGTGCATGCACCACCTTACTCAGGCTGCAGTAGCAGACCTGTGGTGTCTTTTGGAGGGCTTCCCAGGGCTGGCATAATATATGCTTCAGCCCCTGGTAGGCCTCTGGGGTACCTATGCCCTGGGTACATAGTATACCATATACTAGGGACTTATAAGGGCACTCCAGAATCCAATCAAAGATGTACCTAAGGTACATGGAAACCATTTTAGAGAGGAAGCAGCTAGGATGGGGTTCTGATTAGCAGGGCCCCAGCCAGACTAAAGTCAAAAACAGTGAAGCATCAGCAAAAAGTGGGGGTACCCATGTGAAGCAGATCCTACTCTCCTACACAACCCCCCCCCCCCCAAATGCAGGGACATTAAACTAACCTTGTGAGAAGTTGGCCTGGCATATGCTGTCCACTAATTATAGTGGGCACCTTGCACCAGTCCAAACAACCCCTTATTGGAGATAGGTTAAAGACAACCTTTATTGATAGCTATCCTAGTGGTAGCTATGGAGAGCAGCCTTCAGGCTAAGTCTTGAAGGAATGTAAAGCAGCTTGTTTTACCAGTCTATAATCTCTTGAGTGACCAAATGAAAGAGGACCACACCAGGTATATATTCAAAATATATGTATTTATTACTAAACACACCCCTCTAGTCTCTTTATGAGGCTAGAGTTTGAAGTACATACGTTACGAGTTAGTTATCTACAGTAATAGCACAAATACACGTTTGAGCCCAGGGGCGTACCAAACCATATACCAATAAAGTGGTATAAGAACCACGACTGAGCTAGACACAAGGCCTAGAGCCTGTAGAAGTGCTTGGACCACAAGGAACCACCCAAGGCAGTGACACAGGGGACCCACGGGGACGCGTGCAGTGTATGAACACAACCGCGAACCACCGTTAACTTCTATGGGGAAAGTCGCGATTAGAATTTAAAAGAAAAGGGACACTTAGAGGAGGACTTGGAGCAAACCCTTTGAGAACTAGGCTGTTCTAGTGTCAATACCCACGGGAGCACCGGAGTACTCGAGTTACCTCACCCAGGGAAGCTGGGTGCATAGGTGTCTTTCGGGGTCGGGTTTCGTCGTCGCTTTCAATGGCGATCTGCTGCAAAGTGCTGCTGGCGGCCAAGTCGAAAGTGTTCGGGTGGATCCAAAGGTGGATCGAAGATCTGAAGAACCTGAAAGCAGAGGGGACAGAGTCTGGGTCACTAGCCAGTGACCAGGAAGGCGATGAGCAGATGCCCACCGATGTCTAGTGCTTCAGGTAGGTTGACAGTCGTCTTGACTCTTCAGCCACGAGGTCCAGGAGGTGTTGACGACAACCAGGAGCTGGATTCGAGCTGTCCCACAACGTCTGTCGATTGCAGGGGTGTCGGCGACCAGATTGGACCCAACAAGCCTTGGCAATGGCAAGTCTCGTGGAAATCAAAGAAGGACGATGTTGCAGACCAGCAAGGTCTGGGGTACTCACCCAGCAAGGATAAGTCAGGTCACATCTGGAGCAACCAGGGAGCCCAAGCAGAAAAAGATTGGCCTTCGGGAGGGCCTACTAGCCAATGGACTAGCGACCGCGAAGGAGCCTCGAGACGGTGCACATGGAGCTGGCTCACAGGACACTCGTGGAGTGGAGGCCAGTGATATTCGGTGCAGTTGGTGCTGGAGGCTGGGGCTACTCGGAGCCCAAAGAACGACTTCGTGGAAGACCCAGAAGAGGATGCACTTGCAAATGTGTTCGGTGTCCAGGGGTCACGGTTCCACATTACCCACGACAGCTACGGTCCTCAGCTTTGCTGGGGACTCAGGGCAGCCTCGGGGAAGTCTGGAAATCTACCTCTGGTGATGCAAAGACTTCGGCGTCCGACGGGAGCTTCAGCGATGCAGACCGGATAATTGCTTCTTTGGTGCCTGCCAAGCAGGGGAGTCACTCCTTGACCCCAAGGGAGATTCTTCAGTCCTCTAATCTTAAAGTAGAGCGTCGAAGGTCCAGGATTCTGTATCAGAGTTTCGTCCAGGTAAATCTAAAGTCCTAAGGACTGGGTTCCCCTACTTATACTAAGGTAGGGGGTTGGACATACTCTGTGACCCCACCTATGGGAGGGTCAGGGCAGAGGGGTGGTTACACCCCTTTCCCTTTGTCCAGTTTCGTGCCAGAGCAGGGGCTGGAAGCCCCTGAGCCGGTTTGAACTGGGGTATGCACAGGGACACCAAGTGTGCCCCCAGTGCAGGACTTCAAAGCACCAGAGAGTGCTCCCGCCCAGCCTCAATACACACTATCCTGTCTGGAGAGGTGGTCACACCTCCCTGGGACAGGAAACCTATTGTCCAGGCCTCCCCTGCCGGAGTTTCGGTCAGCAGCAGGAGGCCAGACTCGTGTCTGTGGCAGCGGCATCCATTTTGTGATGCCAGGGCTTGGAAAGTCAGTACCGGGCATACCGGTGTGTACATGTCTTTCCCTCTAGAAGGGTGGAATACTACCCCCGCCGCCAGAACTGGTGGGGGGGTAGTATTCCAAGATGTTTGACACCAAACACGACATGTTTCCGTGCAGCCATCCCAAAGTTAGCATTTAACGCGAGGTTATAATGCGCTTAAGAGTATATGGTCAGGCTGCACTACAAACAGCATCAGAGAAGGGTCTCCGAATGCTGCAGAGGGGCCCTGCTCATGCAGGGGCACCCTCTCACATAGGAACCACGCACTCTGCCTTCAGGATTGATAAGGCCTGCCATAGGAGTGACTTATAGGTTTATATGTGTGTATGTATATAGTGATATAGGTAGCCTATATCACAATAAGGGGTGCATGCACCACCTTACCCAGGCTGCAGTAGCAGACCTGTGGTGTCAGTTTGGATGCCCCTCCAGGGGTGGCACAATACATGCTTCAGCCCCTGGTAGGCCTCTGATGTACCTATGCCCTGGGTACATAGTATACCATATACTAGGGACTTATAAGGGCACTCCAGATTTCAATCAGAGATGTGCCTAAGGCACATGGAAACCATTTTAGAGAGGGAGCAGCTAGGCTGGGGTTCTGATTAGCAGGGCCCCAGCCAGACTAAGGTCGAAAAACAGTGAAGCATCAGCAAAAAGTGGGGGTACCCATGTGAAGCAGATCCTACTCTCCTACACAACCCCCCCCAAACGTAGGGACATTAAACTAACCTTGCCCAGTTAAGTCTTCATGTTCTAAGTGGAAGTACCTAGAGAGTCCATCTGCATTGGCATGGTTACTCCCAGGTCTATGTTCCACTGTGAAGTCCATCCCCTGTAGGGAAATGGACCACCTAAGCAGTTTGGGGTTTTCACCCTTCATTTGTTTTAGCCATAAGAGGGGCTTATGGTCTGTTTGAACAAGGAAGTGAGTACCAAACAAGTATGGCCTCAGCTTCTTCAGAGCCCAGACCACAGCAAAGGCCTCCCTCTCAATGGCTGACCAACGTTTCTCTCTAGGGGTCAGCCTTCTGCTAATGAAAGCTACTGGCTGATCCTGACCTTCATCATTCAATTGTGACAGTCCAGCCCCTACCCCCAATTCAGATGCATCAGTTTGAACAATGAACTTCTTGGAGTAATCAGGACTCTGTAGAATGGGTGCAGTGCACATGGCCTGCTTCAGGTCATCAAATGCCTTTTGACAGCTAACTGTCCACTGAACCTTTTTGGGCATTTTCTTGGAAGTTAAGTCATTCAGGGGTGTCACTATTGATCCATACCCCTTGACAAATCTCCTATAGTACCCAGTCAGGCCTAAGAAGGCTCTCACCTGAGTCTGGGTAGTTGGAGCAGTCCAGTCCATGATGGTCTGGATCTTGCTCTGCAGTGGTTGAACCTGGCCTCCACCCACAAGGTGGCCCAGGTACACAACCTGACTCTGCCCTATCTGGCACTTGGTGGCCTTGATAGTCAGGCCTGCTTTCTGCAGGGCCTGTAAAACATTTCTGAGGTGGACCAGGTGATCCTCCCAGGTGGAGCTAAAGACAGCAATATCATCTAGATATGCTGCACTATAGGCTTCCAGACCTGTAAGGACTGTATTCACCAGCCTCTGAAAAGTGGCAGGTGCATTCTTCAGACCAAAGGGCATCACCACAAATTAATAATGCCCACTAGGGGTTGAGAATGCTGTCTTTGGCTTTGCATCATCAGCTAGTCTGATCTGCCAGTAGCCAGCTGTCAGGTCAAATGTGCTTAGATACTTGGCTGAGGCCAAAGTGTCTATTAGCTCATCTGCCCTTGGTATTGGATGGGCATCAGTCCTAGTGACTGTATTGAGGCCCCTGTAGTCCACACAAAACCTCATCTCTCTTTTCCCACCATTGGTGTGAGGTTTTGGCACAAGGACCACTGGACTAGCCCAAGGGCTATCTGAGGGTTCAATAACTCCCAAATCCAACATCATCTGGACTTCTGTCCTGATACAGTCCCTGACATGGTCAGGTTGCCTATAAATCTTATTTTTAATAGGCAGACTGTCCCCAGTGTCCACTTCATGAGTGCACCAGGTAGGCTGACTGGGTGTCAGTGAGAATATGTGTCTGAACTGATTGAGCACCTGTCTGCAATCAGTCTGCTGCTGGGTAGTGAGGCTGCCTGCCAAGGCTACACCATCCACTGACCCATCACCAGGGTCTTGTGAGAGCAGGTCAGGGAGTGGGTCACTCTCTTCCTCCTGTCCCTCATCAGTAGCCATGAGCAAGCCCATGTCTGCCCTGTCCACATATGGTTTTAACCTGTTGACATGGATAACCCTGTGGGGACCCTGGGTGTTCCTAGGTCTACTAAGTAGGTAACCTCACCCTTCTGCTCAACAATGGTGTGGGGTCCACTCCATTTGTCTTGGAGAGCTGCTGGGGCCACTGGCTCCAACACCCACACCTTCTGTCCTGGCTGATAAACAGTCAGTACAGCCTTTTGGTCATGCCAGGCCTTTTGAAGTTCCTGGCTAGCCTCAAGGTTTTTAGTTGCCTTTTTCATATACTCAGCCATCCGGGAGCGGAGACCAAGTACGTAGTCCACTATGTCTTGCTTTGGGGGCTTGAGAGGTAACTCCCATCCTTCCTTTACCAAGCACAGTGGACCCCTGACAGGGTGACCAAACAAAAGTTCAAAAGGGCTGTAGCCAACCCCCTTTTGAGGCACCTCCCTGTACGCAAATAAAAGGCAGGGCAAGAGTATGTCCCATCTTCGCCTAAGCTTTTCTGGGAGCCCTTTAATCATGCCCTTTAAGGTTTTGTTGCATCTCTCAACTAAACCATTGCATTGTGGGTGATAGGGTGTGGTGAACTTGTAAGTCACTCCACACTCCTTCCACATTGCTTTTAAGTATCCAGACATAAAGTTTTCACCCCTGTCTGATACAGCCTCCTTAGGGAAGCCCACTCTTGAGAAAATTCCCAGGAGGGCCCTTGCCACCACAGGTGCTGTAGTGGTCCTAAGGGGAATAGCCTCTGGGTACCTGGTGGCATGATCCACTACCACCAGGATAAACCTATGCCCAGATGCTGTTTGGGGATCCATGGGACCAACAATGTCAATCCCCACCCTTTCAAAGGGAACCCCCACCACAGGTAGTGGTATCAGGGGGGCCTTTGTAGTGCCACCTGCCTTGCCACTGGCCTGGCAGGTTACACAGGAGCGACAAAACTCCTTGGTGTCTTCAGACATGTGGGGCCAGTGAAAGTGAGGGACAATTCTGTCCCAAGTCTTGTTCTGGCCCAGGTGACCTGCTAAGGGAATATCATGGGCTAGGGTCAATAGGAAGCCCCTGAACTTCAGAGGTATAACCAACCTCCTGGTAGCACCAGGCTTGGGGTCTCTACACTCTGAGTACAAGAGTCCATCTTCCCAATACACACTATGGGGACCACTAGCTTTCCCAGCAGCCTCAGCAGCAGCTTGCTGTCTGAGGGGTTCAAGAGAGGGGCAGCTCTGCTGCTCCTGGCTCAGATCTGCCCTGGAAGGTCCCCCTGTCCCCAAGAACTCAACCTGTTCAGGTTCAAGCTCCTCTGGGACAGTTCCTTCCTCAGGACTGAGATCATCCCCCTCAAGAGACTGATCTTCCTTCTGAGCCAAGGGGGAAGGCACTGCCTTTACCCTACTACTCCTCTTCTTGGAGGGCACTTGGTCCATTATTCCAGAATCCAAGGCCTGTTCAGTGCTAGACATTTTGGCTTGTGACCTGGTCACAGCAAACACATCTGCAGGGATCCCTAGCATTTCTGCATGGGTCCTGAGCTCCACTTCTGCCCAAGCTGAAGTTTCTAAGTCATTGCCAAGCAAGCATTCAACGGGTAGGTCTGCACTTACCACAACCTTCTTAAGGCCAGTTACCCCTCCCCAGGAGAAGTTAACAACTGCCAGAGTATGGTCTGTTCTGACGTTGCTAGCATTGGTCACTTGGTACATTTCACCAAGTATAATCTGCCCAGGATTCACAAGGTCTTGTGTCACCATGGTGACACTTGCCCCTGTGTCCCTAAATGCCAAAGCCTCTCTTCCATTGATCAAAGGCTGTTGTCTGTACTTGCCCAGATTACTGGGACTCACAGAGGAGGTCATATCCATGCCTCCATCACAGACTAGGACAGCCTGAGTGAGTTCTCTGACTAGGTCAGAGCTCATCTCTTTACCCAGGGTCAACCCTACTAAACCCTTGGCTTGTGTAGTACCACCACCAACTGTAACTGCACTAGGGGGAGCAGGTGCCTTAGGGGCATTGGTGGGGGCTGGAGTCGAGTCTTTGGACTTGGTGCAATCACTGGTCCAGTGGGTCTTTTGCTTACAGACCTTGCACCATGTTTTTTTGGCCTTTCCCTTTGGTAGACTGTGAATCCCCACCTGAAGAAGATTTTTGGGGGCCTTGTGAAGACTTTTGATCTTTACCCTTCTCCCCACCCTTATCAGAGGTTTTCGAATCTTGCTTCTTAGGGTCACCACCTTGGTTCTGTACCTTCTGCTTCACCCTGGTTCTGACCCATTTGTCTGCCTTCTTTCCCAATTCTTGGGGAGAGGTCAGATCAGAGTCTACCAGGTGCTGATGCAACAGCTGATTTTGACAGTTATTAAGAATCTGCTCCCTCATTATCAGATTGTACAATCCTGTGAAGTCACATACCTTACTGCCCAATAACCAACCTTCCAGAGCCTTGGCAGAACAATCAACAAAGTCCACCCAGTCTTGAGTCTGTGCTTTTTGGGTATCCCTGAACTTTAACCTGTATTGTTCAGTGGTTAGGCCAAACCCATCAATTAGAGCACTCTTCAAGACTTTGTAATTATCAGCATCCTCCTCTCTAACAGTGAGGAGCTTGTCTCTACCTTTGTCTGCAAAGGAGAGCCACAAGATTGCTGCCCACTGCTCCTGAGGGACCCTCTGTACTTTACAGGCCCTCTCTAGAGCAGTTATCCATTTGTGGATATCATCCCCACTCTGGTGGGGAGGGACAATCTTGCTCAGGTTTCTATGGTCATAAGACCTTTCCCTATCTTTGGGGAAACTGCTGCCACCATGGGACTCTAGTCCCAACTTTTGTCTCTCTCTATAGAGATCTAGGGACTCCCTGTCTATAGCCAATTGCTGTTTCCTGAGTTCAAGCTGAGCTTGCTCATATTGAATCAGTCTCTTTCTCCTCTCATGAGAGGATTCCCTCCTATGAGAGGAGACAGAGGTCCCTATTGAGGTGTCACAGTGGTTAGACTCCTGAGAAGGAGACCTAGACCTTCTGGGCACACTCAGAACTCTTCCTGGGGGGACAAAGGGGAGGTCAGTCTGATCCTCTCCTCCTCCTCCTCCACAGGAGGAATTGGATTTTCCAGGACAAGGTCATTTTCACCTTCCTGGCCAGTTTCAGAGGGGGGGCTGGGTTTCTTCACCCCTGGCCCCTTCCTCATCTTCTGCCCCACCCTCCTTGCCTACCCCTTCAGACCCTAGGGGCCTGCTGAGATCATCAGCTAGTAACACCTCCCTGAGGTGTTGGGTGCTGGCACTTTTGCCTGTCTTCAACTTCCTAGTAGTGCATAAGACTCTCAATTCCAAGAATGGGAGTTTATCATACTTGGAGGGAAGAATCCCACTGGCTTCTGGCAAGGACTCACTGGGTCCTGGCTTTGAAGACATCACTAGTGAGGTGTGGTGTATGCACTACCTACTCTAGTGTGGCCTACTAAACTCTCTTGAGTTGTAGAAAGGGTATGCTGTCCCTTAACACACAACTCTAAGTTCAGTAGAACTTACTGTATTACTAAGCTTGATTTATATGTACCTTAGGTACCCTTAGTGGTTTTCAGTTGATCAATTCAATTGAGATTATCTGGTAAAACAATAGCAAGCTGGAATCCCACACGCTGCACACCAATGAGAGAAGTTGGCCTGGCATATGCTGTCCACTAATTATAGTGGGCACCTTGCACCAGTCCAAACAAACCCTTATTGGAGATAGGTTAAAGACAACCTTTATTGAAAGCTATCCTAGTGGTAGCTATGGAGAGCAGCCTTCAGGCTAAGTCTTGAAGGAATGTAAAGCAGCTTGTTTTACCAGTCTATAATCTCTTGAGTGACCAAATGAAAGAGGACCACACCAGGTATATATTCAAAATATATGTATTTATTACTAAACACACCCCTCTAGTCTCTTTATGAGGCTAGAGTTCGAAGTACATACGTTACGAGTTAGTTATCTACAGTAATAGCACAAATACACGTTTGAGCCCCAGGGGCGTACTCAAACCATATACCAATAAAGTGGTATAAGAACCACGACTGAGCTAGACACAAGGCCTAGAGCCTGTAGAAGTGCTTGGACCACAAGGAACCACCCAAGGCAGTGACACAGGGGACCCACGGGGGACGCATGCAGTGTATGAACACAACCGCGAACCACCGTTAACTTCTATGGGGAAAGTCGCGATTAGAATTTATAAGAAAAGGGACACTTAGAGGAGGACTTGGAGCAAACCCTTTGAGAACTAGGCTGTTCTAGTGTCAATACCCATGGGAGCACCGGAGTACTCGAGTTACCTCACCCAGGGAAGCCGGGTGCATAGGTGTCTTTCGGGTCGGGTTTCGTCGTCGCTTTCAATGGCGATCTGCTGAAAAGTGCTGCTGGCGGCCAAGTCGAAAGTGTTCGGGTGGATCCAAAGGTGGATCGAAGATCTGAAGAACCTGAAAGCAGAGGGGACAGAGTCTGGGTCACTAGCCAGTGACCAGGAAGGCGATGAGCAGATGCCCACCGATGTTGAGTGCTTCAGGTAGGTTGATGGTCGTCTTGACTCTTCAGCCACGAGGTCCAGGAGGCGTCGACGACAACCAGGAGCTGGATTTGAGCTTCCTCATGACGTTTGTCGATTGCAGGGGTATCGGTGACCGGATTGGACCCAACAAGCCTTGGCAACGGCAAGTCTCGTGGAAATCAAAGAAGGACGATGTTGCAGACCAGCAAGGTCTGGGGGACTCACCCAGCGAGGATAAGTCAGGGCATACCTGGAGAAACCAGGGAGCCCAAGCAGAAAAAGATTGGCCTTCGGAAGGGCCTAATAGCCAACGGACTAGCGGCCGCGAAGGAGCCTCGAGACGGTGCACGTGGAGCTGGCTCACAGGACACTCGTGGAGTGGAGGCCAATGATCTTCGGTGCAGTTGGTGCTGGAGGCTGGGGCTACTTGGAGCCCAAAGTATGACTTCGTGGGAGACCCAGAAGAGGATGCACTTGCAAATGTGTTCGGTGTCCAGGGGTCACGGTTCCACATTACCCACGACAGCTACGGGCCTCAGCTTTGCTGGGGACTCAGGGCAGCCTCGGAAAAGTATGGAAATCCACCTATGGTGATGCAAAGACTTCGGCGTCCGACGGGAGCTTCAGCGATGCAGACCAGACAATTGCTTCTTTGGTGCCTGCCAAGCAGGGGAGTCACTCCTTGACCCCAAGGGAGATTCTTCAGTCCTCTAATCTTAAAGTAGAGCGTCGAAGGTCCAGGATTCTGTATCAGAGTTTCGTCCAGGTAAATCTAAAGTCCTAAGGACTGGGTTCCCCTACTTATACTAAGGTAGGGGGTTGGACATACTCTGTGACCCCACCTATGGGAGGGTCAGGGCAGAGAGGTGGTTACACCCCTTTCCCTTTGTCCAGTTTCGCACCAGAGCAGGGGCTGGAAGCCCCTGAGCCGGTTTGAACTGGGGTATGCACAGGAACAGCAAGTGTGCCCCCAGTGCAGGACTTCAAAGCACCAGAGAGTGCTCCCGCCCAGCCTCAATACACACTATCCTGTCTGGGGAGGTGGTTACACCTCCCTGGGACAGGAAACCTATTGTCCAGGCCTCCCCTGCCGGAGTTTCGGTCAGCAGCAGGAGGCCAGACTCGTGTCTGTGGCAGCGGCATCCATTTTGTGATGCCAGGGCTTGGAAAGTCAGTACGGGCATACCGGTGTGTACATGTCTTT